>VZRV01009507.1:101424-117124 GCA_013398115.1 Falcunculus frontatus
TGGTCCCACAGGGCCCCCACAAACGGGCACTGGTCCCACAGGGCCCCCACAAATGGGCACTGGTCCCACAGGGCCCCCACAAATGGGCACTGGTCCCACAGAACCCCCACAAGGAACCATGTCCCCACAGAACCCCCACAAACGGGGGCCGTGTCCCCACAGAACCCCCCCAAACAGCCGTGTCCCCACAGAGCCCCCCCAAACAGCCGTGTCCCCACAGGACCCCACAAATAGCCGTGTCCCCACAGGACCCCCCCAAACGGGCTGTGTCCCACAGAACCACCACAAATGGGCCGTGGTCCCACAGGGCCCCCACAAACGGGCACTGGTCCCACAGGGCCCCCACAAATGGGCACTGGTCCCACAGGGCCCCCACAAATGGGCACTGGTCCCACAGAACCCCCACAAGGAACCATGTCCCCACAGAACCCCCACAAACGGGGGCCGTGTCCCCACAGAACCCCCCCAAACAGCCGTGTCCCCACAGAGCCCCCCCAAACAGCCGTGTCCCCACAGCACTCACTGCAGTGGCAATTCCAGGAGGGGAATGGGGGTTCCAGGCCCCCGAGGGAAGGACAAGGCCCAGTGGGGTCTCCTGGGCAGGTTCCTACACGGGGATGTGTCTCCACTCCCTCACTTCCCTTCATCCAGGTCCCAGCCCCCTTATTTATGAGTCCCTTCCCTTTTCCACATTAAAGTCAGGCTCTGGAGCCTTTCCTGCTTCTCAGTATCAGGGAAGTTTTTGAAGCTTTGCAGAGAATATGTTAGATGAAAATTATGATCTCACCTTTTTATACTTGCTGAATATTTAAAGGGTTTTAGCTCCCTTAAAATAAATCCTTTCCAAGTGGAAGGACAGAGGGCTACTGTTTCCATAACAACCACTCCTCAGAAAATCTTCTTTTGGTAAATACAGCAGAATTAACTGCATAGTTTTAATATTTAATCATATCCTGTTAGACATGTATGAAAAAAGGTAAACTTTAGTTCACCTTGCCTCTCTCCCACCTGTCTCATTGAGCAAAATCTCGCTCCTTACAGAAAGTAACAGAGGAGCCCCCGTGAGCTCATTCACTGCGCTGCTGAGCAGCTGATGGGCACCCCTGGAAACGGAGGAAGATTGGAAATTGCTGATGCATCTTCCATCACTGCAATCTCCACAAGGCTAGAACACGTCACTCTGGATAAAATCTTGGGAGTGCCAAGGCTCCGGGTAATAAACATGAAAAGGCATTCTCTGTTCTGTGTTAGGTGGGGATAAAATGGAACTGGGGCTCCTGGCAGAAATCCTAAAATCACAGTGTGAATTCCCTGATTTGGATAGGGAGCAGAGGGGCAGCTCTAGGGGTCTCACACCCTGTACAACCTGTCCAGCAGGCGAGGAGAACATGTCCCATCCCTGGAAGTGTCCAAGGCCAGGCTGGACGGGGCTTGGAGCACACAGGGCAGGGGTTGGAACAAGATGATCTTTAAGGTCCCTTCCAGCCCAAACCAGTCTGTGATTTGCAGGCTGTTCCTGGGTCTTTGCACTCTCACTCCCGTGACACTGCACTGAACAGCTCTGAGAGAAACATCAACACAGCAGAAAAACCCTCCCTGGGGAGGGGTTCCCCCACGCCCTCAGCCCCTGTGTCCCAGATGGACAGAGCTCTCTGCTGCTCCATCCTGACACGCGAGCACCTGGCCCGATAATCAGATCAGAACTGCTCACATCTCAAATTAACTTCCCACGTACGAATGAACTATGAAATTGAAATTCACAGGCTGGAGGTTTTCACACAAAGCTCAGTAAACAGTTTCCGTCAACTACAGCTGAAAAAAACCCCACACCTTAAGTTGATATTAAGCTTTTTTCCATGCTTTAAACTAACATATTCCTTATGAATTTCTGCCCATTTTTAATAAGAGTGGCTCAGCAGACACTGCAATACACGGAGCAGGTAGAATATACTTGCCATATGTAAATATATCTCTTTGGGCCTTTAATAAAATTCATTGTATTGCTATTGTGACTGTTTTTCTACTACAAAACAACTCCAGTTTCAGCCTCAGGAGAGATGAAAAGCATCTCCCTCCTTTCCAGGCTGAGTACTGCACAGTGACCCCAGAAGAAAGAACACTACAATTCAGCTAATTTTTAACTTTTCAGAATAATAAAATTGAAGATCTGACTTGCAACCTCAACTAAAAAGCTTCTTTGGAGCTCTTGATGAAGAAAACATTTCATAAAGGCCATTTCTGCCTGACAGTGGCTCAGTACCACTGACCCAACCTGAGACACAATTCAGGTTGTGCCACGACACCGCTGAACTTTATCCCGACCCTCCACTCGAGCAGAGGCTGCTGTTCAATCCCCCCCAGCCCCCATCAGCAGAACCACGGCAGGGAAAAGGCACCAGAGAGCAGGAATCGAGAGGCAGCACTGCAGAAAGGAACACACTAAAGCAATTACACTCTCGGAAGTTAAGAGCTGTAGAAATATTGTTCTGGCAAACACTGATCAGCCATAGAACAGGATCAAAGGATGTGCTCATCACATTGAACGCAGCCAGAAGGAAGAATAAAAACCACTGTAGTAGGAGCAGGTGTCTTTGTGCTGCTTTTGGAGCTCATTGCTGATGCCTAACCGTGCCCTGGGACAGGAGCAGCGGGCCCTGGGACAGGAGCAGCGGGCCCTGGGACAGGAGCAGCGGGCCCTGGGACAGGAGCAGCGGGCCCTGGGGTGTGCTGCAGAACCCCAGTACGGGAGGACCTGCCCTTCCCTAGCAGCAGACAGTGGTCCCAGTCCTGTGACAGCACCTGGATTTGTAGGACATCAGGCAGCTGAACTCCACGCTGCCAGGGGTGTCCTACACTCCAACTGTCAGCCCACATTAAGAGTCTGGGAATCTGATTAAATGTCCTTACCTAGAAAATTAACACAGGTTTAATGTCATAGTGTAAAGTCACTTGCACTGTCTGCTGTCAAACAAGTGTGTACTTTCACAAGCCTTACTCGTCCTGTTTCCAGGCTTTAGCACACTTAGGTTCCAGAGACTTCTGTCATAAAATTCACTGCAAATGAGTTGACATTTTTTTGTATGCCAGCATCCTTAAAAGAGATGCAGCTTCTTCGGTTTAGAAAATCATTAAATGCTATCAGGCACAACTACAGGCTAATGAAAACTGAGACCAGTTTTCATAACAACCACTCCTCAGAAAATCTTCTTTTGGTAAATACAGCAGAATTAACTGCATAGTTTTAATATTTAATCATATCCTGTTAGACATGTATGAAAAAAGGTAAACTTTAGTTCACCTTGCCTCTCTCCCACCTGTCTCATTGAGCAAAATCTCGCTCCTTTCAGAGAGTAACAGAGGAGCCTCAATGACTTCCAGTTATATAAAATGTAAACAGAATTATGCTTAAACTAAACTCAAAATTTTATTATTACATTAGTATGGCTTAGAAAGCATAAAACGGTGCAGATGCCATCACACTGCATAAAGCAGTTAAAGGTCATGCTAATGGCACCAGTTTCTTTCCTAGGAATTATGGAATACCTGGCACAGGATGATCTCAGAGAGGAGAAGTTGTACCTCATGGATGTGGGAAACTGCACGCTCTTTTATTTGTTCTCCTTTTTGAGAGGATTCTGTAGCCCCCTGCTCTGCTGCCTGACAGACCCAGCTGCACCCTCACCCTTCCCCTCGGTCACACTCCTCCTGGGGAAGCCCCAAACCCCTCCACAAGGAGCAGAGTGCGTGCACTGAATGCAGGGATGGTTCTGCCTTGAGAAAGGCTCAGGGCTAAGATGAGCCCGGGTAGGACGTGACTGAAATCCTCCTCTGCTGTGCAGGCTCAGGCTTAAAAAGGGTTTTGTGAGCTCAGGCTCAGCCCTCTCACTGCTCACAATGTTCACCACGATCTCCTCCTCACCCAGGTGAGTGTTGCATGCTAAAAACACCAAAACTGGGTGTTTCTCTTGGTGTCTGGACTTGTGCTCTGAGCTCATTTGGCTGGCTAAGGCACGAATGTACCAGTAAGTGACAGCTGTTTGATGACAGATGTTTTAGATATGTTCAGGAGATAACTTCCAGATCTCCTTTTCCAATCACAAAGGAAACACAAGGCAGCAAGGCTGGAAGATTTGATGCAACAGCAAACACGGCCATTCTTTGAGAGCTGCAAGATGCCTCTCATGAAAACATCCAAATACAGGGTTGTTTATAGGAAATAGCCTCTATCATATGTCTTTTGTTTCTTGCTTTTCATTATGATTATTCCTTTTACTGAAAGCAGAGGACAGACTAAAGCCTTGGGATTTAGCATCGAGAAATCAGTGTACTGTGACTATTCAACTCATATTTAAGTGTCGCACTTGGACACGAAAAGAACACGCAGACACCTGTTCAGGGAGAGAAGCAGAAAAAAAAGAGACCGAGAAGACCTCGGACTTTATTCTATATCTTCTTAATAATCACCTTGGATTGGAGGGTGAGGTTTACGCCCCTCAGCCACACTGGTCAAAGGAAAGTCCATCAAACATCTCTGCCCAGGAGAAAAGAATGAAAACAACAGAACAAAGTTACAAAAACGTAACTATGTTTACACAACAGTGTGTGAGAAACTCTTAAACACAAATGAAAACATCGAAGAACTGCAAAACTCAGGGCGACATTTAAGTACCTGTGAGAACCAAGAGAAGACAAAAAACATTGACAAAAGACACGGAAATTGGCCCTGAGTTAAATCTAACCTGGAAATTTGGTGCCTGAGAGGTGAAGGCGGGTTTTCATTTTGTTTTCCAGGCAATCCATTGGTATTATTTCAGACAACATGAAGGAATGAGGATCTCTATAGACAGTGAGTGTGCAAAGCAAAGGGATGCCACAAGCAAAGATACGGTTTCGGGGAAGGAACCAGCACAAGATGAAGGTTTCATTTAAAAACAAAAAAAGTATCAGTGATTTATCAAAGGTGGGCAAAGTCAAGGCTCTACAGCTCTTGCCCTCGGTGCAAAAGAGGGGGAATTGTTTGCTCTGGCTGACACATGAGCAATTCCCTCACTGATCTTAACCTGCACATACTCAAATTCAAGAGTTCTGTGTAATCTGAGGATTGTTTACCTGCACTGCACACAAAAGAATAAAAGCTGTCTGGAGTGGAACAGGAAGGGGACAGCTGGTTCAGGGGATTTCCAGCATTGGCACACGGCACTGGGAACGGTGGATGGACAAAGCAGTGATGGGTGTGTGCCATGGGGATAAAGGGCTGCTGCCAGCCTGACACCCGAGGAGCACTGTGGGGTTGGGAATGCTGCAGAATGTACCACAGACGGGAAAAAAGTGGAGGTTGCACAATTAGGGTCAAGCATGGAAGAAGCTATTTTAATGTGGCTGCCTCTCATGTAGATGAATTCGAGGTCCGAGGTGCAGCAGGAGGTAACAGCACCAAACACAGAGGAACCCGCTCTCCATCCTTTAACAGGCCATGAGAATTGGTCTTCTCCACAATTAATTGCCTGCACTGTGCTCATTTTTACAACCCATTTGGGAGGAAAAACATTGAGAAGACTGAAGGTGTCTTTGACCTTCATCTCCTCAGATGGAGATGGCCCTGCTGCATATTTCCTGATTTCCATGGCAGTGCACTGCTCATTTGGGAAACATGAAAAATATGGTTGAGTCAATCCCTCTGAGTTATTCTGGAGGAGTCAGGCTCTTGGTAAGACGGAAGATGATTGAAATGCTATGGCTCCACATTTTAAGTTATTGGAAACACAAAACTGCCAGCTGCATGGGACTGAAAACAGCACAGACTCTTGGCAGAATATATCAGAGCCCAGTATTTTGCTGCTGTTATTTATTGTGCATTTTTAACCCTTCACATTCCCACAGCCAGAGTTCCCATGACCACACAGGCACAAAGCCACCCCACCCCTGTGACCTCGCCCTGTCACTCTACTTTGGAGTTCCTCAAAATCAAAGCTACAGGGGAGAAACTGTCAAAGTTTAGGGCATTCCCTTCCTGCAGATGTTACCACAATGGCCCAGCTGCCTTGGCAACCCCACACAAGAAAGCAAGATGTCACTGCTGGAAATAACTCAAGTTCCATCTGTCCCACTCTTCCCTCAGAGCTGACGGGCTGGAGACAGACTCGTGGCTGTGTCCCCCCGAGCTCAGCAGTCAGTCAGCTCCCAGTGAGCTGGCCACGCAGCCGGAAAAACACAGGGAATGGTGTCAGACACACGAGCTCTCAAATCCCCTGAGACACCAGTGCCAGTTGTGACTGAACACCAAGGCTGTCCCCGGGAGAGCCTCTCGTGCCACAGTCGGGGCTCTGCGGGACGAGGCTGCCCCAGTGCCCCGAGACCCCTCTGGGGCAGGAGGGAGCCTGGGGTGCTGCGGCACTGACAGACCCCTGTGCAATCACTGATCACCTCAGGGCACACCCACACCTCACCTGCAGCCCATGCTGGCCCTGTGTACCAGCCCAGCTTCCCAAGCCGACTTCCCACCCTGTCCCAGTTTCTGAGCCAGGACCAAAAGTGCCCATTTTGTGTTTCCTGACTCCCCAGCTGGGTGCAGTGCCATGTGCCACCATGGTTGGAAACCACCCAGAAACTGCTCTGCATAACTTGGCCTTCGCTGGCTTTGGCTTTACTTTTGGAAAGACCCTGGGTAGGTGGCAAAGGGACAGCACCACTAAGTCAGGAATAAGAAACACGAGGAGCAGCGCTGGAGCTCTGGTGTCCAGAGGCTTCGGTGCCACAACAGCTTTCAAACATTGCAGGAATGGACTGGAAAACAGGGACAGATTTCATACACCCCAAAGTTCAGCAAACATCAGGTGGAATTAATGGAAGATGACTCAGTGCTGATAAATTCCAAGCTGTCCCAGTTTTACAATTAACTGTTGTCAAGGCAAATTACCCACAGCCAGGTTTCATTCCTGTCCCTGTGTCTAAAGGTAACCTGTGCTGTCCATGTTTCCAACGAGCAGCCAGAGCCATTAAAGACGAGCTGATGTAAGAAAGCTCTCTGGCCAACAGACACTGGATCTTGGAATTCAGACAAGCTCTTTAACACATCTTTTGCAAGCAAAGCCCCAGCTCTGAAGTGATTCTCCCCAAACACTCACAGCAGACAGCTACTGCAACCAGCTTTTTGATATCCTCGTGTTGCATCACGCACACATTCCATCCGGAGCTCCCCGACTCCCACGAGGGCTCTTGCTGCTTGTTCGGATAAAACCTGAACCTGACCTTGAAAACTGCAGGCGAAAGTGAAATGTTATGTAACCAGTGCCAGCCAAAATTAAACAAATACTACAGAAGTGGCAGACAGACGCACATGGCTGAGAGGAAGGAAAGGTCTGCGCCGAGCCCGGGGTGGAAGTGGCAGAGCTCCCCAAGTGAGCTCTGCTGTTGACTGGACAGATTTGCAATTTCAAGTACCAGTGATATTAACAGTGCTGGAATTAAAAGAACCCTATTTACTCAATTATAGGGCTGCCCAAATCTCGTTCAGACAAACACAAGTTAATGCTAAAACACCAGGAACCAAGCTTAGGCAGCCTAGACAATTAAGATTCCTGGATTGGGATGAGCACATGTGTTTGAATGTGATTTTCAAGGCTGAACCTGCCGTGATTCATCAGCCGTAACCACGTAAAGACAACATGAAAACAAACGTATTAGCGGTGCTTTTTTGGGAGGTGGAAGTGCTGCATTCTGTAAGTCAGCAGTTTTCTCTGCGACTGTAGGATCCTGTTTACTACTGCCCTGCTCCGGAGCTCTCGCCTCACTGCTGTGACTCACAGACAGTGTCACAGCGCTGGGAGCAGCGGCCTCGGCTGCAGCGGGAAGGGCTGGGGAGGAGGGACGCGGGCGGCCGGACGGGAGGGAGGGACGCGGGCCGCCGGACGGGAGGGAGGGACGCGGGCCGCCGGCGCTGCCAGGGGGAGCCGGGGCCCCCCGGAAAAGCAGCAGGACAAGGTCCCAGTGCCCCCGGGGGCAGCGCCCCAGCACCCCGCGGCACCCTCCGCATCCCTCAGCATCCCGCCCCCCGCGCTGCCTGGACCTGGTTTTCACTGGAAAACGGTCCTGCATTCAAACCACGCTTAACTAATCCATTGACAACATGTCATTAAACACTGTCAGAAGTGTCAAAACAGGCATCCCATAGTTTTCGATTTCCATGTTTGTTGTTATTTTTAACGCAACAGATTCAGCACAGAAAATATTTAATTTGCTCTTAGATGTTCAAAATTTCACTTAAATTCAACATTTAAATTTAATGCCAAAGTAGCAGGTTTTGGACCCTGTTTGAGACCCTTTTTGGGAGTACCCAGAAACAGAAACCTCGGTAACACCTTCCCCTTCCCTGTTGGTGCCACCTGTCCTTTCCATAAATCCCTGCCCTGTGTGGACCCAGCCTGCCCTTAGCCTGCCAACAGACTCCTTTAGTGCAGCTGAGACCTGAAGGCAGGGATTATTTCCATTTTAAAAACAAACCTGCACCTGTACAGATAGATTTTGAACAGCCATAAAGCCAAGAATGAAAAAAAAAACCCCAAAACCAAAGCTACATGCAGCCCCCAGCCCTCCCAGGCCTGCTCCCTGAGCTGCACAGTAAGACTGCTTTGGTCACAGAAGCCACACAGGTTTACATCAAGTTTATTCTGCAATGAAGATTAATGCTTTCTCTAGCTATAATTCAGCATTAAAAAAAAAAATAATAAAAGTTTTACTCAGGAAAATCCTCAAGAACTGCACTCTTCCAGCCTGCCCTAAATTAAAGGGACTTTTTCAAGAGCCTGGTTGCACGATTAAAAGAGCATTTGAAATATAAACCTTCCTTCCACAGCTCAAAAGAAAGGCAAAAAAAAAGATATTCCATTCTCTGCCAGTAATTGCACAAGGGCTCAATATTAACCTGGTCAATGAAATTCAATCAGCTGAAAAGCACAGGTAGCACTGAGCAGACCGGGCCATTCCCTCCTGGGTAAGTGGAACAAAGGAGCATTTCTCCTGCCTGCAGCCCTGGCTCCATGCTCCAGCCTCTCCACGATCCCACTCTAATGGGATTGCGAGCATCCCCCGGGGCTGCTGCAGTAACCCCAGGGCTCTGCCCCGGCAGGGCCAGCTCTGAGCTCCCGGCGTGAACGAGGGGTGTCGTGGAAGGAAGATGGGAGGAGGAGGACAGAAGAGTCGCGGGTGAAGTCGCTCAGTGACAGTGACACTGACGGCGGCACGAACCGGCACCGACCCGGGAGCGGCTCCTGGGGCCACACGGAGAAGGGATCGTGTCCCCGGGCTGCAGAGACGTGTGCTGCTGTCCCCGGGCTGGGGCACAGGGGGAGGATAAGCTGCTTCACCCTGAGCTGCTTTTCAGGTGCAATTCAGCAGCAATTTGAGAGCTCAGAGATGGGCTCTCAGAAGGA
Organism: Falcunculus frontatus; assembly: GCA_013398115.1. Taxonomy (NCBI): domain Eukaryota; kingdom Metazoa; phylum Chordata; class Aves; order Passeriformes; genus Falcunculus; species Falcunculus frontatus. Next base: position 110,853 of record VZRV01009507.1, read on the forward strand.
TAATTACGGCTGCAGGGTCCGCGTTTACAGGTTTGCCAGCTGGTGTCAGACACCGTGCTGGGAGGCAGCAAAGGCAAAGCTGGGCTTGGCCTTTCTCAAATCCTGCCTTTGTTCACCTTCAGTTTATCTACAGCTCCAGCAAAACTGAAATCCCGGACAAGAAGCAACAGTGGTATTTTGGTGACAGCTGAAAAAGGCACTTGAACCACCCAGCAGACCCCTCAGGCACAGAGCGCCACAAGGAATGCTGCAGACCCGGGCTGCTCCTGCACCAGCTTTCTCAAGTGAAAAAAACCGATGCATAAGTGGCCTCCATTGTGACCAAACCAGCCACAGCCCCACCCCTGAGCATCTCCTGTCACCAGGTTTTGCCCTCATCCCATGCAGCAAGAAACGCTCCTTCTTCACATCCCTTGAACGGGAGGAAGTTCTTGAACCTCATTTATCTGAAAAAAGCCACTGAACACTGTCAGGGTGGTAACCAATCACTTCACACAGAAGCTGAGGAGGGTCAATAATTATCGAAGGTTCAGCTGGAAGCAGCCAAGACTGTGCTGCTCAGACCGAACTGCAGAGCACTGGGTACAGCCCAGCCCAGGCTCATGTTTTCCCACAGCCCTTATTCCTGCCCCAGCTCTCAGCCTGCACCCCCTTGCTGAGTCCCCAGCCCAGCAGCACTGGGGGCCTGCTGCAAAGGCCTCATCTGGGAGGTTAAATCCCCATAAAGCAGGAGCAGGGCAGACCCCAGACGGGCCGGGCAGTGGTGGCGATGCTCCACCAGCAGAGGCACGTCTGGGGCACTTGTGTCTGCCCTGTTACTGCCACAAGGCTCGGGCACCATCCTGGGTGTGCTCTCCGTAGCAAATCAGCATTAGCCCATACACAAAACTGGGAGTAAATCTCCAAATTCTTTTCCTTCAGCCCCTTAGACACGGCCAGCGTCAGCTGAAGCTCACAGGGATGGGCTGATTGAGATGGGGCTCGTGGGCTGAGCCCCAGCAGTGCCCATGAGCTCAGCACAAGGAATGGGCTCTAATCCTGGCCCAGACTCCAGAATTAATGGGGAATCAGACGGGAGTGGCCAGCTGGCAGCCTCCCTCGGAGCACTTCTCCCACAGGCAGGGGAGCAGGAGACTCCTTGAGCCAGCTCCAGGCGCTCTCTGCGCTGATGGCCGAGCTGCCACCTGCCTGGGACACACCTGGGGGCACGAGGGGACCTCATCCCTGCCCAGCCAAGGGCACCCCCAACCCTGCACCCCCCCAGCCATCAGGGCTGTGTCCAGGTCCAGGGTCCGGGAACGGCAGGGTCCTGGGAGCCGCACACGGCGCTGCCGAGCTGGGGAGAGCGCCCGGCCTCATGTAAATACTTCATCGATTTTTTTCCTCCCTCCAGATGGTGCAATTCAGAAAAATTGTTTTTAAATGATGCCTTCCAGAAACAGCGAGCAGCACAGCCAATAACGGGCATATTTCAGGTAAGCACTGACCTCCTTCCCTCCCCAGGCAGCTGAGGCATCCGCAGCCCTGCGAGTGTTTTGTACAAATCACCTGCAGCCCGTGGACTCGAGCAGACGGTCTCTAATTGGAACTGCAACCCCTCCACCTCTTCCCGCTCCTCATTTATGACTCCAGTAGGACTTAAAGATGGCTATGGAAAACAACTCTAATTCCTTGCCACGTTGAGTTGAATTCTTTTCCTTCCTTCTAAACCAAAATAACCACAGGCACCCAGGAAAAATTAATGACTGATGAGCCCAACTTTTTTCTGCTTCAAAATGGTCACAGACACTGCAGTGACCAAAGAGGAAAACCAGTCTGGAGGTGATGGCCAGCTCAGGATGGATGGACAGACATAGGGATGGACTCCCAGCACAGCCACAGCACCCCTACACCCCGAGGGTCATTGGCACCGAGGTGCCAAACAGAGACTTTAGGGAGCAGCAGTTAAAAGTTTGAATTTTATTACCAGGAGCCAGTTTAAAACCAAGAGGTGGAAAACCTGGGCAGGCTCCAGGCAGCCACGGCTGCTGCACTCCCGGCTCCCCAGGGGACACCAAGCTCAGGCTGCAAATTCACTCCCCGCTGCTGCCCCTGCACAGACAGGCAGCAGTGAGTGCCCAGCCTCAGAAAAATTAAGACTTGACTTTTTGGCAGTTTTCCCAGTACTCAAAAAAAACCCTGTAAAGTAGGTCACTGCACAATATGGAATTTCCCAGATATTTGCACCTTTTAGTAGAAACACTGGAGGGAACAAATTTACACTGTGGGTGAAAATGGGCTCAGGGTCATCTCAAAACATGAAATCCAGCTGTGGGCCCTGGCTGAGGGAGCCCTCCCTGCCCCTGGAGCCCCCCAGCACCAGAGGGCTGCACGGCCACCTAAAGACATCTTCATCCTTACTCCCACCCTTCTCCAGGACAGGGATGGGACACAGCCCTTCCACCCCCCGGCCTGCAACCACTGCATCCCCCAGCCATGGCACTGCCCACCCCTGTCCCCAGGGAAAGTGCCAGAGCAGAGACTCCTACCTCGTGCTGCTGACGGCTGCCTGCAGCCCCAGGAGGGTGGGCGAGCAGAGACCCGGGGTCAGCACCCTCCTGCCAGGACTGGGGAGGGAGCAGGGAGCAGCTGCTCCCCATCACAGCCCAGCCCAGCCCTGCAGAGGGGTAAATGCAGGTGGTGGGCGGGCACAGGGAGCTGCTGATGGCCGGGGCAGAGGCACCTGCGAGCATCACCCCGAGTGCCCACAACCTCCCAGCACCGAGAACTTCCCTGGGGAGCCCTGGGACTTGTACCAGGAGGGAGCAGCACAAAACCCTCTCCCTTCCCCTCGGGACATGTCGGTGGGTATTCCCTAAACCAGCCCAGTGTGTGGTGAGCAGCTGCCCCTTCCTGCCCCTTCCTGCACACAAACACATCCAGCTCCTCTGTAAATGAGGTTCATCACCATTCCTTCGATTTTCTGTACACAAATATTTGCAGAAGCTCTTTATCTTGTTCCTCAGAGCTGCATCTCTCTCCCCAAATGCCCAGCCAGCCTGCTTTTTCATCATTAGAAAATGCTGTAGGCTTAAAAAGTAAAACCCAACAAGCTGTAACAAGGGGAGAAGCGCTGTTGACGCAGGATGCAGCTGGAAGTGCCCCATCCCAGCTCCTCTGTGCTCTGCCTGGCTGGGAAGGGAACGTTTCACCCCATAATTCCTCCCATGCCCCTGGGAATCTGTTTTTTATTTTGCCATGGAGCACAACCAGCACCATCTCTCCAGCTGACTGGGCTCTCTGGAACCCACTGGTGAAACCAGGATGTGCCATGAAGCATCCCTGCCTCTGAAGCAGGGAAATAAATTTGTCCTTTCTGTTCTCTTCCATTTTTGAAGCAAATGGTTCATCCCCACTGCTATGCCAGTCACCTTGGGCTGTCTGGTCCATCTCCCAGTGCCCTGGGGACAGCTGTGAAGGTGGCAGCAGGTTGCTACAGCCCAGAGCATTCGTCAGCACCACGCATCACAGCTCACCCGGATGGACACGGATCACCCTCTGCCCCAGGTTAAAAGCTTTTCCATTAGCAGCTTCATTGGATGCATTTTGTAGAAAGATAAAGCACCCTGAGAAAATAAAGCCTTGTCATTTCCCTCTGGAAATAATTCAGGGCTGTAATGAGAAGGAATCAATCAAGGCAGAGCACTTGGGTTGCAAGGTCTTTCCCATGGTGTCAGTGGGAAACTCGTATAAAACCCTGGCACTTTCACGGCCTCAGCATCATCTGCACAGGGCTGAGGTGCCAAAGGGACCCAGGCTGTGCCTCTGCTGGTATTTAAAGCAAATGAGAACCCAAGCCAAAGGAAGAGAAAAATAAGCATGAAGGAATTTACAGAGAAACCAGAGAACCCATCACTGGAAGTTTGTGCTCACAGTCCGTGCACAGCCCAGGGCTCTGGTCCATAAACCCCTTCCCAAACCCGTGTCTGTAGGGGCAGTGCAGGGACAGAGCCCCGGGCAAGGGAGGCAATGCCCTGGACCCCCACAGGCACCCCAAACATCCCGCTGAGGCAGCAGGCACAGGGCTGACCCTCAGGGGGAGCTGCCTGTGCCCTTGAAGAACAAAGCATTTGATTCCTGCACAAAGGAAAGCTGATTCCTGACATTTGGAACAATTTCTATTTCACACAAACGCTGTCTGGCAGTTTAAGAAACCAGTGAAATGTAGTGTGCATTGCCCCAAAGCCAGGGTGGGTGACCCGAGGTGGCAGCGATGTCCCTCCAAATGTCACAAATGTTCTCACCACTTTCTGTTTACAAGGCAGCAGCAAACGCGGGCGTTTTCCAGCACTCAGCTCTGGACCCATCCTGCCTCCCAACCACAGCTCCCTTCTCCCAGCCCTGCCTAATGATCTTGGGAGCAAATGAAATTGTTTTCCCTTTGAAAGGATCCAGTCTTGGGTAGTTTTTATTTCCTTTGAAAATATAATATGATTTTTTTTTTTAGGAAGGAAAACACTGTCATAGAATCATAGCATGGTTGGAAGGGACCCTAACGACCACCTCATTCCAACCCCCAGTGCTGTCCACCACATGTTCAGCACCTTTAAAACCAGAGTTCTAAAGAGTGCAGGAGATCCAGGCTGGGCTGCCAGGCCCTTTACCTGGGCACTTTGGTGCTTCAGTCAACGCAGACAACAGCCCGATGGCATCAGATGGACACAGAGTGCCCTGGCTCAACTGGCCCCTTGCCTGTGCCCGGCTCCTGCCCACAGCACGGGCTGGTTCAGGCTCTGGGCCAAACCAGGCTCCAGCCAGGAGCTCAGGTGAGCAGTTTATTTCCCGGGAGCAAAAACAAAACAAAGCTTCAGTCACATTCAGCAAAAAGATTTGACTGTGTAAAGAACCACGGGGCAAGAGACCCAGAAAGAGCAGAAACGCTGTGTGAAGTCTGTTTTGAGCAGCCCGGAGCGTGGCCCAGGTCCCCAGGGGGTGTCCGGCCGAGGGACAGGCACCAGGCTCGGACCCTGCCATTCCCCCACCATCGGCCCGGGGTCCCGGGCTCCCTGTGCCGGCTGCAGAGGGAACTGGGGCCCCAGCGCTCCCCGAGGCCCCGCCACCGCTCCAGGTGATAAATATTGAAGCAGGTAATGCTCCGAATCCTGCCGCTCCTACTGCAGTGTTTGTCCCATTAGTGAGACAGACAGGAAACCATTTAGAAAACAACAAATAAACACAGCAAAAAATCACACAGAGCTGAAAGCCGGGAACAAGGAGTTTAAATGATGGGTTTAGATCACGGCACAGCTACCCCGAACTGAATTAATTGGTGTACTCGGAGCTGTCAGCTGCTGCCAGGGTGGGAATGAGCAGCAGGGCTGAGGAGGGCAGACTTCCAGCAGCGCTTTACTGGGACCAGCAGTAAACTGGAACTGCTGCGGCACGCTCGGCCCTCGGCCAGCTCGGGGTCACCTCGTGGTCAGCACCGGCCCCTGAGCCGTGTGCTGCTCCCCCCTCTGCCCCCCGGATCACTCCCTGCTCCTCTGTCCCGGTGGGATCCAGCTGCGTTTCCTGCACGGTGATTTTGTGTCACATTTTGCTTCACACCTTCTGCTCCCCTCTGCTCCCGGTTCCCAGAGCTCCCTCTCCCTGTCCCAGCCCATCCTGGAGCTCCACCAAAGCAGCTCCTCACATTCTGACACTGCCTGTGTTGCAGTTAAATATCTGCAGCAGAAAGCTGTTCCTGGGGACACTGTTTTCCTGGGAGCCACCTGTTGGGATTGCTGCTCCAGTGACACACACGCGGTGGCTCTGGGCGAGCAGAGCCCGCCTGTCCCCGTGGGCTGGGGACTCACAGCCTTCGTCCGGGTTTGTGCTGGTTCCTCCAGCCCCAGCCCAGCTGGGATGTTTGACACACCCGTGTGGTTTTACAGTGAACAGAGGAGGCACCACCCATGGGCCCCTGGAGAAGGGGAGTGAAGAGCTGAGGGGAAAAACAGAGCAGGGTGCAGAGAGGGGATGTCAGATCCGTTCATTTCCCATGACAACGTTTATCTTCATCTTGATATGCCAGCATGCAACAGGAAGGAACACACGGACACACAGAGGAAAAACCAAACCCCTGAGAAACGTTAGAGACGGGTGAAGTTACAGCCACTCACTGGGATGGACCAGTGCGGGATGCGGTGGCACCGCACCCGCTCCATCCCCAGGGCACAGATCCATCCCCAGGGCACAGATCCATCCCCAGGGCACACCCACATCCCCAGGGCACAGATCCACCCAGGGCACAG
>VZRV01009507.1:117235-130119 GCA_013398115.1 Falcunculus frontatus
ATCCCCATCCCCCAGGCACAGCTCCACCTCCATCCCCAGGGCACAGATCCATCCCCAGGGCACACATCCATCCACCCACCCCTCATCTCCACCACTGCTGCTCCCACAGGAGCTCCTCAGATCCCAGGGAAACAGGGACATCCTGGAGCAGGGGGATGACCCCAGCTCCAGCACAGGACACGGTGCTTGAAGACCTTCAGCAGAGCAGGACCAGAGCAGCCAGAGCCCAGGGAGCCCCGGGGGATGAGCTGAGGCACTCCCTCACCCTGCCCACATTCCCTGGCCTCTCCAGGAGCATTGCCCTCCCAGGAGAAGCCCTCACCTCCTGTTCCTGGCACCCAGCAGGATGCAGATGGGTCACTTGGGCTCTGGAGAAGAGTATGGATTTACTGACCTTTTATTATTCATAAACGTACTTTGAGGCTGGGGGCAGACACGAATGCTTTCTCACCCTAATTCCAAAATCCAGAATGATGTGAGACTAAAAATGCCAGTCCTAAAATTATACGTAGCAGTTCAAACAGAAGCAATTTGATAATTTCCTCAGGCATACAAAGCAGCAACTCAATAAAAATAAATATGCTAATGAATGTATTTAGTCTTGGCCATTACATTTCATAAATATTTACTGCTCAGTATTCAGAGTCCCAATTCACAAGAATCAGTTACCAACAAAAACAAGAATTGTGAAGGAAAGTGTTTGGTTCTGCTGTGCCAGTACAAAATAGACCCATTCCTCCAGACCCTGTCGGGGCTGCACAGGCCCCACCTCGGAGAAGTCTTCTCTTCTTCCAGCTGGGCATATTAAACTCCTTTTCTCCAATAAAAGGGTACCAGTGAAGTTCAGCCATGGAATTCTGAAGGCAATGAAGACATGCAGAACCAAGGAAATTCAAGGCAAACACATTTTCTCCTGCAAAAGCAGGGAAATTGGTTCTGGAGGTTTATTAGGTGGTAATCAATAGCCATTTACTCTTGTTCTGGAGCTAATTTAAGAGTTGACCAAATCTTCCCTCCACAGATAACCCCTGAAGATACTCCTTTTCAGTAAAAATCCTTAGACAGAACCAATATCTTATTTTAACCTCACCCTGTTCCTCACAGGCCTTTGGGTGCGTGAGGATGAACATCCCAGGAATGCCCCCGGCATTTCTGCTGTAATGAAGGAAAGGAATATTGAATTGAAGTGAAAATGCCATCAGGGGATCACGAGGGGGAATTCTTCTTCTCCAGGACTCATCTGTGGAGGAAGGAGGAGCCACCAGCCCGTGCACTATTAATGACAGCAAAGTGTAGGCTGAAGGCAAGGGTTTTGTTTGCCTGGGGGTGTCACAGGGCTCAGCCTGTGCCCACATCAGGCTGCAGAGAGCCCCACAGCCAGACACCTCCCTGTGCTGAAAGCCACTGGAATTCTAGGTTCTGTACAAAGCAAGGGGGAAGCAGCTTCTCGTTTGGTGAAAAGCAAAAAGCACTCCCTTTAGGTAGGAAAATCCACACCATCCCTCCCTCTCCCATTTTTCCAGCTTGGTCTGTGCACTGAGATTGTGATTTCCAGCCCTACCTCTAATGCTTGGTCCGATCTCATGGGCTGGAGCAAGCCTGGAGCTCAGCTGTAACCCAGGTGGGGCAAGGCTGGCTCTCTGTGCTCTCTGTTGGTCAAGATAAAAGGGATTTCTCAGTTTGAGTCACTGTGAGGGGAGGTAAAAAAAGACAATTTAACAAATAGGTCAAGAAAACTTCTATTCACATCTCTAAAAAACCAAAAAAACCAGACAAGTTTTTTTATGTCGCCCTGAGTTTTGCAGTTCTTCGATGTTTTCATTTCTGTATAAGAGTTTCTCACGCACTGTTGTATAACCATAATTATGTTTTTGTAACTTTGTTCTGTTGTTTGCATTCTTTTCTCCTGGGCGGAGATGTTTGATGGACTTTCCTTTGACCAGTGTGGTTGAGGGGTGTAAAACTCACCCTCCAATCCAAGGTGATTATTAAGAAGATATAGAATAAAGTCCGAGGTCTTCTCAGTCATTTTTTTCTGCTTCTCTCCCTGAACAGGTGTCTGCGTGTTCCTTTCGTGTCCAAGTGTGACAATTTTATATCTGTAAAAACCAGTTCCTCCATGCCTGTTCTCTGCAGAAGGCAACACGCAGGTACCTCAGTCCATCAGTCTGAACTGGACGTGCCCCTGTTTACAGGAGAAAGCACTAATTGACATCAGTGAAGCCTCACAGCTTTGCCAAGGGAGTTACTTAGGGGATCAATCATGTTTGCAGTGTGACAACTGCTTTTTCTTCCATCTCTCCTCACAGAGCTGCAGACTTCCAGGCAAAATGGCATTGAGGAGAAAAAGGGGAACGAGGGGACCCCATAAAACGAATGAAATAGGAAAGGGCAGCTAAAGTCATTACCTGGTGTCTTTTCAGCAAGGAACAACTAAATCAAAGCCTAATCAATATATTTCTTTCAACTAAAGTTCAAACACAAATCTCAGCCCCAGGAGGCCAGGCTTGAGGGAGCTAAATTGACACTGCTCAGAGGGCAGTGATGCACTTGCAATGCAGAACAAACATCACCTGCCCATTAAACGCTGCACCTCCACAGCTGCAGCTAAAAGCTTCCCTGATGGACAGGCCTTGGACTCCTGGAGGAGGCACTCAGCTCCCGTGGGAGCCATCCTTCCATCCGTGTCCAAACCCAGCCCTCGCCACTGTGAGGGACAGGGACACCCCACGGGGACAGGGACACCCCACGGGGACAGGGACACCCCATGGGGACACCCNATCAATATATTTCTTTCAACTAAAGTTCAAACACAAATCTCAGCCCCAGGAGGCCAGGCTTGAGGGAGCTAAATTGACACTGCTCAGAGGGCAGTGATGCACTTGCAATGCAGAACAAACATCACCTGCCCATTAAACGCTGCACCTCCACAGCTGCAGCTAAAAGCTTCCCTGATGGACAGGCCTTGGACTCCTGGAGGAGGCACTCAGCTCCCGTGGGAGCCATCCTTCCATCCGTGTCCAAACCCAGCCCTCGCCACTGTGAGGGACAGGGACACCCCACGGGGACAGGGACACCCCACGGGGACAGGGACACCCCAAAGGGACAGGGCCCAGCAGGTCCCCAGAGCAGGAAGGGCTCCAGGTAACCCCTCAGGGGGGCCACCTTGTCACTGGGACCCCGAGGACACCAGGAGGAAACACAGGAGCACCAGGGCACACAGAGCAGCAGCCTCGGAGCTTCCAGCACCAGCAGCTCGCTGAGCAGCCCCCATTGGTACCTGGAATGTCTGCCAGGTGACAGGGAGCACATCCCACACCTGCACCACACCTGTCCCAGAGCCCGGGGGGGTTCGGGAAGGGTTTGGGGCTGCACAGGGCCAGCACCAGCAGCCTCAAGTGAGCGCAGTGAAGGCAATGTGTGTGTGGAGCACCCTCGGCACCACGGCCCAGGGCCACCTTCCCTCCCCAGGCCAGCAGAACGTTTTGTGCTGTCTCTGGACAGAGCACCCAGTGGCTTTCCTTCTTCCTGGAACCAGGACAAAGCATTGTTCAGTTCAGTGTTTATTATCTGAGCTCAGGTTTAACAAACGCCACATCCTGCAGTCAGTTGCCACCTCCCTGTGTTCAAGTCAAGCAAAAGGAACCTGAAAAGGAAACCAAGTGAAAATGGTAGAAATGCTGGAGCACTTACAGGGGATAAATAATGTATCAATATAGCAGAAGTTTCCTCCTACAAAAGGCTTCTTTATTGTGAGGCCTTAACTGGGCTCAGAACTGCTCTCACAACTCGTCACTGCCCTGGCAGGGAGCTCCTCACCTGGACACACACAGGTGAATTCAGCCCCTTGGTAATAAAGTTTTAAAAGCTTCCACACACAGCACTGACTTACAGGGTCACCACTCCCCCTCCTGGGCTGGAAACTTTGCCCAGACTTTGCCTGCAGATCCCAGAGCCTCCTTTACCCTCCCAGAAGGAAGTCACACTCTCATCACCAGTAGATGCAAACTGGGCTGTGCTGGTAGCTGGGATTTTCTGACATATCTGCTCTGACTTGTGAATTGTTCACAAAGAAAGTTTTTGGCAATAATGTGGGTGCATATAATTCATTAATACCTTTTCTGAACAAGTATTAAAAAATAAATATAAATGCTGTAATTTCCACCCAAATGCACTATGACTTCTACAAAAAACCCCAAGGTGGGGCAGGAGAACTCTTTCTCGTATATTTTTATTCAGAGTTGGAATAAAATAAGAGAAATGTGACAAATATGAGGAGTTGTGAAATGGCACTGGCATTCCATTAAGCATTAAAAAACCCCCACCCTACCCACAGAACAGGCTCATGTGTCAGTTACAAAAAAAATGATTAAAAAAATCAGTGCCTTTGGTGTCCTCGAGGAGTTTTACAAAGCATAACTTTTCCCTCTCTTTCTATAAAATACAGATATTTAATCTGAACTGTGTAAATACATGGGCTTTATCACAGCCATTCACAAAATTTAATATTCATACAGTATTTTCTCCTGCTCGTCATGCAGCTCATCCCCTACTCCATTTCCTGCCCCCTCACTCTGCTGCTTCCCACTGAGCCCTGACTCCCTTATCTCCCCCGAGCTCTCCAAACAGACGGGTGCAGCAGTGTAGTGCTGTCAGGATCAAGGAGATAAAGCAGGAACCAGGGTTTGGCTCTGCAAGCAGCATCTTCACTCATTCCAGCCAGTCACACCAGGCACAAGAGAAGCAGCGCTGCTGCTCAGGCCAGCGGGAGGGAGGCAGCTCGAGGGTGGAAGACGAGGAGTAAACGGAAGCCAGGGGAACATTTATCAATCACTGCCATTCTTGCAATGTAGATTCCAAAACTTCAAACACCATCTCTGTGCTGCCACTGGTTGCATTGGGCAATGTGTGCCTCGAACCACGGCCGAGCCAGGGAAGGATCCCTGAGGAACAGCCTGGGAGGAAGGCAAGGAACAGCCTGGGAGGAAGGCAAGGAACAGCCTGGGAGGAAGGCAGGGAGCAGCCTGGGAGGAAGGCAAGGAACAGCCTGGGAGGAAGGCAAGGAACAGCCTGGGAGGAAGGCAGGGAGCAGCCCGCATCCAGCTGCTGCCTGAGGGAGACAGGAGCTATGGAGGTGAGAGACCACACATCTCACCAGGCCTGGTGTGCTTGTATTTCCCTCTTTCACAGACCTGCAGACACAGCCACAACTGCTGAGGGATTTCTGCAGCCCTGTGGAGACACCGTGAGCAGGTTTCCCCCACATCTGATCCGTGGCTCCGCGCTGCCACTCACCAGCAGCACGAGTGGCCCTGGTCACTGCTCACACAGCACAGCTGCCTCTGCCCTGCAGGAATAGCCTGGGGGCCATGGGAATGTCCAAAGGACTGCAGGAATAGCCACGGGACCATGGGAATGTCCAAAGGAATGCAGGAATAGCCACGGGACCATGGGAATGTCCAAAGGAATGCAGGAATAGCCACAGGACTGCGGGTGCTGCCAGGCTCTGGGACCTGCCCACTTCAGTGGGAAAAGAGGATGCTGCTACAGCCACTTAAAAACCAAACCAAATCTAATCAAACTTCGACAGAATGAACCACTTGGTGCCCACAGATAGCTAGAGTGGCACAAGGCATGACCTCAACTGTGGACATCTCAGTTCATCTGAAAAACACATGTCTCCATCAGATAACTAAAAAATGATAAATGATGGTACATCCAGGTTCATTAAAGTCTCACAGTACACAAGATTCACGAGCTCAGCCATGAACATGCTGTACTTTCAGGCACATACAGGTGCTTTCATTCATCTGAAACAAGAGACAACAAAGGGACAAAAGACCCCTCTTCGTTTCTCATTAAAAATGTTTCATTAAATATCCCTTCCTTCTTCTTCTTGCTCCTTTTCCAGCAGGTGAAAATCATAAACAGCCTGCACAGAATGACATGAGCCCCCAGATCTCTTCAAAGCACAAACTTCCAGAGAGCAAGAGTTCCTCTGAACCCCATTCCTCAAGGAAGGCTGCAGGAGATGGGGCTGTTAGATCTGGTTTGTCAGCAGGACACGGCTCCCTGGAACGAAGGGCCTTGGAATGCTGGCTCCCTCGGGATGCTCCACTGGAGAGATTTTATCCTTGTTCGTAATTCTGACCGAGACACAACTACTGAAGTGCCAGAACTGCTGGAGGGGAAGTGACTGGGGCTGCTGTAAATACATCCAGCTGCACAAACCATCCAACTACTGGAGAAAGATGCGTGACATGATATAAACTCCCAGGGCCTACTTTTGACTATTTCAGTGTACAGGTGCTATAGAACCACAAATTGCTATTACAGTATTAACTGGTACAACGAGGTATTAGGAAGAAGAACTGCTTCAATGCCTGGGGGAAATCAGGAACGAGAATGAATTACAGAAACTGATACAGTTATACATGCCCTGTTCTAAAATGTATTTGAAACAAAATGATTACCATAATAAAAGTAAATCCATTTCTGTTCTGCTTATTCTCTGTAGACAAAAGAAAGGGTCAAACATTTTTTTCATCAATTAAAAGATGTAAAGGATCAGGACTCAAAACATCAATTTAATTTTGAGCGCAGATTATCCGGTGATTTGAAAAAAATAGAATCTAATTCAGAGAAGACATTCAAGTAATACATCACTTACCTTCCTCACACCTTGTTTCCAAAACTGAAAGTGTGAGTTTCCAAGACACAGCTGCCTGTCTGTGAGAAGTCTGGCCTAAGAAACAGGGACAGACCAGAACACCCTTTCCTTTTTCTGTCTACTTAGTAAATATCGAGTAAACTCTACGTAAGAAAGTTGGTGTTCAACCCCTGAGTAGGGGATTCATCACTTCACGTATTTTTCATGACAAGCCCAAAGGCAAACACAAGGAGACAGAGGAACACCAGCTCAGTGAGGGGCTGCAATGTCCCCTCCCAGGGCCAGCACTGCCAGAGGTGCAGCGGGACAGGGACTGTCCCCAGAGGGGACACGGCCAACAGGGGACACCCCCAGAGCTGTCCCCACACCCCCCAGAAAACACTCCTGTGACTCCAGAGTCCTCAGGACACTGTCCCACCCAGGTCAGAGAGAGGCCGTGGGGACAGCGAGGGCAGGACCCCGCTCCTGTCCCCCAGCACACGGGAGCCCTGCAGCCCCAGGGGATCGTTCCTGTCTGTGCCAGGGCTGAGGGCACAAACACGGACAGTGCACGGGGCTGCAGGAGGGGCAGCAGCTCAAAACACCCCCCTCTGCACCCAGCTGCTCTGCCAGGGGCTTATTTGTGTATTCGGTCTTCAGTGCCACCAGGGCAGGGGACAGAAGAGGGAGGCTCAGGGAGGACATTGACCCCAGATTGATCCCCCTGGCAGGCAGCTGGCAGTGCCCCAGCGCTGCAACACAGGCACAGGGAGAAGTCTATTAATGAGCTCCAGCTACTAAATTATTGACTAGTTAAGTACTGCAAATTTGGTCTAATTGTTTTCACGATGGGAGTTTAATTAAAGTGTCTTTTGTATAAAAAGTCTAGCAGTATCCTTGTTCTGATAGTGTCAGGGAGAGTTTCCAAAGCCTGCCTGGCTTTCAAAATCAAATTAAAAGTTACATCCAATGCAAAGCTCTTCAAAAGAGGGAGCTTTTGTGTGGGAGAGCACTTTAATTCTCAGCTCCAGCTCACAAGTCCTGCTCCTGAGCCCTGTGCACCTCTCCCCATCAGGGACACATCTCACCCTGCACCCACCAAGTCGTGAGGCTGCAGCTCCCTCGGGCAGTGAGGGAAGGGCTGGGCAATCATGGAAATCTGATGGCAACAGAGGGATATGAAACAAAGAAGTGAAGAAAGGTCCCCGGGGAGGAGGGGGAAAGCAGTCAAACCAAAACACTGTGGGACTGCAAATGATGCCAAAAATTGAAGCTGCACACGATTCTCCACTGCAGAAAGACAGACTGCTATTGCCTGCCCAGACACACAGAAACTTGCCAGTGCACGACTTCAGCACAAACCCAGGCAGTCACAGCAGAGTTTGGCCCACTGACCTTCTCTTTGGCTTGGCACTCCCAGCTCTTGCCAGATCCCTCCCTGGCACCACAGACCTGCCCCAGTGAGCTTGTCCCTAACCCAGCACACGTGTTTGGGGCAAACAAAGGTGCACTGCTGCAGAAATTGTCCCTAACCCAGGCACAGACCCATGCAAGCAGAGGGGAGCAGCTGACAGGACACAAACTGGTTTGATATTGCAGCAGTGAAGGTCAGGAGCCCCAGAGCCCCCCAAGCTGCATCCCCACAGCAGCGCTGGAGAACACTGGGATGGTGGCAGGAGTTCAGCCAAGACAGTAACACTGGTGCTCCCTGGCCTCCAGATGTACAGATGTGCCTCACCATGCCTTTTCCATGGCTTAGAATTCATTTATCGTAATGTCTATCTGCTACTAGATATTTCCAGACCTTTATATGCCCTGCTTGGAGGCAGAAGAATTCAAGAATTCGCTTTGCAAGAATATGGAGCAGTTGGCAGCACCACATCCACATTTATTTAGGACAAAATAACACCTGCCACTAAGAGGAAGAGCTATGCTGTGGTTAAATTGACTGTTTGGGACTAAGCAAGCGTCAGTTCAATTGCCCCAGTTCCATCAGGGACACCAGGAAGGTCGCAGTCTCCGCTTCCTGACTTGCAGTTCTCTAGCTGGAAATAATAAAGGATGCAACTGTCAATCCTGAACTGGATAAACTCATCCACACCCACGGATGAGGGTCTGCTCACATGAGCCTGGACAACTGCCCAGCACGAGCTGCCCACCAGGACAGAGACCCTCCCAAGATGAAAAGCCTTGAAAACAGGGCATGAGTGAGTGACCAGCTGCAGTATTTAAAGTCCCTACACCAACAGCAATGCAGCTCTGGAAGCCCCAGTGAGGACAGAGGGTCCCAGCAAGCTTTTGAAACCAAACAGTTTAAAAAGCCAGAGGAACGTGTCCAGCATCCCAGTGTGGGTTTTCAATAATGCCCGAGCCACGGGGGATTTAATTTTATCTGAAGTTGTTGGGTTTTTTCTTAAACACCCTCAGAGCTTTCTGAAGTCACGTGGACCCTGCTGGACAACCCTGCCACACTTCCCAGGGAACAGCACCAGGCAAAAGCAACGACGAATTACAAGAGACACCAGAACAAAGTAGGAATTAATGGGGTTGACATCAGCTGGAAATAAGTCCTTTTCTTAAACACAGTCACATGTATCACATACCTGCTCATTTCAAAGCTACAAGAATCAGAAATTCCACTCTGATCCTGCCGTAAATGCGCATCCAGACATTTCTGGGTTCCACTCTGCACCTGTGCACGACCCCCAGGCAAAGCCCTGTGGCAGCTCACGCCCCTGGGGCACAGCAGGCACCCACCGAGGAAAGGAAATGGTTTGGGAAGGAGCATGCTCCATGCCAAGGGCTGGCAAGCAGGAGGGAGCTGATAATTTTTAAACTTCTGTCCAAGCATCTGCTGGCAGTCACGAGAGCAAAGCGGAGGCTCTGCCTCACCTGCTGTGCAGCAGCAGGCAGCCTGCTCTGGCTGCAGAGCAGCACAGAAAATTAATTTCCAGCAATTACTTGTGCTCTGGCCAAAGAACCCGACCTCGCGTGTGAAGGAGCCAGAGAGAGCTGCAGGACACCTACAGCTGCTGCTCCATGTGCATCCAAGGGCTCGAAAAATCTTACTCAAACCCCTCTCACTCCAAGCACTCAAAAGGCAACAGAAAGCCATTTTTGAGGGTCTGGGCCTGCAGCAGCAGCCCTGAGCAGGCACAGAGGCTCTGCTGCCCAGTGCCCAGCACCCCTCAGGCTGGGTTCTCCCAGCTCCCTCCCAGTTCTCCCAGTCTCCCAGACTCCTCACGTACAGAGGACACATCCTGTGTCCATGTCACACAGTGAGTTTTCAGAGCTGTGCTGCTTTTCTGCATACTAAATCAAGATTCTTTATCCAAGCAGATGTCGGGTTAGGGTGGGGTTAACAGCCTGGCCTGGGGAATGGAAGAATTATAGATTTAAACAAAGAAAAGGAAAAAAAAAATCAGTTCTCAGTATTTGGACAGTATTACCAGCCTCAGAGGCAGGACTGAGGGTTCTGGATCAGCCAGATCATCCCAAATGAGAGAACTCGGCTTCCTCAGCCATTGCCAAGGGCCACACAAATGCTCCAAGGTTTAGGGGAGCTGCTCAGTGCCCAGCCAGACCCCTGCAGGTCACCTCACCTTCATGCTTCCCATCCTGCCTCTGACAGCCAGTTTAGGCCAAGGAAGGATCAGAGGAGCCCATTTCAAGCAGTTACGTGCAAGGCAGCACAACCCACCACTGGACCAGGCAGCAGGGGAAAGCCTCGGACTTCTCTTCAACAGCAGCTTCTCTAATTCTTAAAAAAAAAACCATTTGAAGAAATGTGATCCTTTTAAACAAGACAAACCACAGCAAAGCATTAAGGTTTTACAACTTGACTAAATTACCTTTCTTAAAATTTCAGGAATTACATTCTGGCACATTGCAAGTCTCCAGTAAGTAATCCCCAAATGCAAGCCTGATGAGAGAAGAGAATCAGAAGGGAAGAGTCACAGCAGCATATATTACCATTTTTTAAATAAAAACAAAGAATTGGGAGACTTCACAGCACAGCAAATGTGCAAGCAGAAATGCTGGCAAATTACAGAGCACCTGGGGGGGATTTCTTTTTTTTTTTTTTTTTTTTTAGCATAACCCAGTGCTGCTGCTGCTTTGCCAGAGGGCTGTACCCGGGCTGCCAGGAGCCCTGTGCCTCGGGAGGGCACTGCCCTCCAGGCCCCCTCGCACAGCACAGGGGACAAACACTGCACTGACACGGTGCTCCTGGCCCCAGAGTGCTGCAGCAGTGCCACTGCTGGGCTGTGTGGGGACAGGACCCCTCCCAGAGCCCGGGCAGGGTCTGGCAGGACCCCCAGAGCCCGGGCAGGGTCTGGCAGGACCCCCAGAGCCCCCTCCTCCTGGCAGCACCGGGTGGACAATGACTGGGGTGAGAGAAGAGCTCAGGGAACCGAGTGACCAGCCCAACACAGAGGCTGAGCTTTAGTTTAATCCTGTCCCCACCCCAGCTGCTATTCCCAGGCAAACGCACTGTGCACGAGATTTACAGAGCAGTCCTGTCTCATCACACACTTTTTCTATTGAGTTGGACTCTGTGACAAGGACAAAACTATCTATTAGGAAACAAATTACAGTTATTTAGTACTTCTAAAAAACGGCTGGCTTTTAGAATCATTTTGCCTTTTAATATTTAATGACCCAGATCAAGAACAGAACGCTCCCGGAGGAGCAGCCAGCTGGCAGGCAGCCCAGGGGAAAGACTTCTCTGGGCTCATGGAGCACCTTCTCCAACAGCTGCGTTTGGTGAGACCTGGGAAATGAAACTTCCTTGGGTTTGGTTTCCGAACTGGAACAAACACATCATGTGGATAACACGAAGCATCTCCATGAGCACAGAGCAGGAGTGTGCTCGGGAAGAGCCACTCCCTGCACCTGCAGAGAGCAGCAGCACCGGCCCTGGGCACCCTCACTAACAGCTCGCTCACAAACAGAGCAAGCCTGGCATTAAAAACCACTCCTGAACCCGAGCTGAAAGCCAGGAGACATCTCTAAATGCATGACAAAGAATTTAGGGGCTAAAACTCTGGGGATTAAAGCACTGGGGACTAAAAATATAACGTCTGTGAGTTGCTATTTCATCCCAAATGAGTATTTGATTGCAGTTCCCGTAGCAGGAAGAAAGTGGGTTGTTTCCCCCCAAAATCCTATGGCACTTATTTCCCACGTGGTGCCACAAGTGTTAATACATCCCAGACATTGCATGGGCTGCTGTAGGGCACCATCCTGTGTAAGAAATGCGTGCACAAAACAGGACTTCCGAGGGTGAGCAGTCTGGCTGGGAGACTACAAAACTCTGGCTAGGAATGAGGCACAGAAGGCTACATGGACCTCACTCCCTACTGCAAAAGGCAATCAACAGTCACCTGGATAACAAACTCTGTACTGTAGAGCACAAGAAAATTTACTGATCTCACATAATACCGAAACATTACTGTGACTTCCATACTAATACAAATGCCAGGCTAAAGAAATACTGCCATCAGCCTGGTGTGAAAGGAAACACGAAGTGTTAGGAAAGGCAGAGAAACTGCATTTTAAGGCTAACACGGTGACATAGTGCAATTATAATGTGCAATCACAGGTGCTCCAAAACTCTGACATAACAAAATTCTGATGTAAAAGGAGTCTTGGGTTCTAAGCTAAAAAGGTTGACAGCTCCAGACAAAAACTGTTCAGTAACCTAGGTCTACTATTTTTTCTTGCTGCAGAATACAAGTTGATTTAAAAAGCACAAGGTTTTCAAGGCCTGTTCCATACCAAAACTGGAGGCTTCTCCACTGTGTGCTGCTTTGAAATGGCAGTTGTGGCATAATTACATTATCGATGTAACTTGCACTCTCGGAGGCCCAATCGTGTGAAACAAAGAGCCATTTACATAAATCTTCCACTAAATAGCAGGCTCTATTACCCCAGTATTTAAACAGAAATAGACTCAATTTCCTACACGGAGCTGTGAAAGAAATAACATTACAAGTCTACAAGCAGATGTAATGTCTGGGAGAGGCAAAGAGCCCCAGAAACCGAGTGTCCCGCCGGGCACGGCCACCTGCGAGGTCCCGTTCCATCGGGAAGCCAGAGCGGAGAGCAGCAATCCCCTGGGCCTGAGCCGCTCGCACCGGGCGGGCGCGGGGCTGCCGGGGCACGGGCTGCGGAGCTCGGGCACCGGGACGGGGAGCTCGGGCACCGGGACGGGGAGCTCGGGCACCGGGACGGG
>VZRV01009507.1:130639-147053 GCA_013398115.1 Falcunculus frontatus
GCCCGCCCGCAGCCGCATCCCCGGCCCTCAGCAGCGCCCAGCCTCGCTCGCCATCCCTCAGAATGCCGAAGCCTGGGAAAACGGGACAGGTATCCCGACAAAGCGGGCACGCTTCTCCTAAAATCGTTAAGGAGTTCCTGTAATAAATTTCTTTGCAGAGCGATTTGCTTATTTCAAGGACTCTTCTCCTGCATCGCGCTGAGTGGAGCTAAAGCGACCACGAAGCTGACTTTGCCTGTAACCCACCCAGAGCTCCGAATTATTTTTCCCACCCCACTGTCGTCCCGAGTGTTTCCTGGAAGTGTCCACTTGCAAAAACCCAGCAAATGAAATTACACCAAGAATTTCTGTGCTCTCGCTCATCTTCCGGCAAATGTGTCAATTGTTTTCCACAAACAACAAGAAGCAGAACTGATTGCATTGGTCATTATTCCGAATCCCGGGAATTCAGACCCCGCATACCTTTGCTGGCTGGAATGTGCGTGACCATTTCTAGAAGCAGCAGTTCCCAGTGGCGTTTCTCAGAAGTTGTTGGAGGGGAATCACAGGCCACTGGGGCTGCACAGAGTTCTGCAGCACAGAGACATCACTGCAGCTCACACAGAAGGGTTTGTATAAAATCAAAATATTTCAAAGCAATGGAGGGCTGGGTTTACATGCAGATCAAATGGAGCCCACATAAATCCAAATGACAGCCTCAAAGACTTGCAAAAATAATAATGTTTAAATTCATAAATATTCTGATTCTTTCTTTTTTAACTGCAGGAAAATAAGGCAGTGATATTGCAAATTCAGCTAAAGCTTTCCAGATTCCTCCACTTGTTTTCTGCTTTGGAAGGGTGGTGGCTGTGAATAAATGTAAATTAAAAACCCACTGCACAGATTAGTCACTGTGATAAAGATCAATAAATACAAAACCCTTTCACATACAGACATACATATTTCAAATACAGATCAATTCATCACATTTGAACTACATGTTTTGTTCCCAGGCCATGGACTCACTCTAAAATGACTCCTGCAATCAACTAAAGGCCACCCAAAAAAACCCAGACCCCACAATGGCTCTTTCCCCTGTCCAAGAGACCTCTGTGCTCCATCTTCACGGATCACAAGTTGCAGCTGATACACAAAATGCCGCAGCTGAAGCCACACGTGGGGTTTCTGTGGGCCAGGAGATGTCTTGGCACAAACATGGCCTTGAAGAACCCCAGCAGCTTTGGCTCTGGTCTCCTCTGAGAGCCTGTCTGGTCACACCTTCCCACCCTGTTTTGCAGCACAACAGCATTCCAAGGTTCCACCTGCAGAGTCACAACAGAGAGAACCAGGGCAGGAGCCCTCACATCAACTTTAACCAAGGCATTTATTAGTGACTATGGGAATCACCTCTTCAGTCCTACTGCATTCTGGGCTAAAGCCATGCAGCACACTTTGCTACCACAGACAAACGAGGACTATTTTAACCTTCCAGCTCTGCACTCCTGGCTGTCACCGTCAGCCCCAGCTGCCCCTCCCGAGTCACACGGACGTGTGGCACAGAAACAACCCCCTTTGCACCTCTGCTTTGGCTCAGACCCTTCACAACGAGCAGCACTAACTCTGCTTCTCCTCTCACCTGGCACTGCCAAACACTCGAGAAAATCAGCAAGAAGTGACCCTGATTTCCCTTTTCCGAGCTTGCTCCGAGTTTCCCCGCGCGTTTCAGAGCACATCCATCGCTTCACCATGGTGTGGCAGCCAACAACAGTTAGTGAGTGAGGCTGCCCGAGCCTGCCAGAGACACAGCTCCGGAGGAGCTCTGCAGCTCCGCAAGCGAAGAAATTGTTGGTTTTTTGCTCTTGGTTTTGTTTTTGCTCTGGAGAAACCCTTAAATGCCTTTTTGCATGCTCCTGTTCTAAGGCAAAACAAGAACAGCTGTAGAAAGTTAACAAAAACAAGAGAAATAGACTCCAGGCTAAGCATCTTTGCCTGTATTTACTGTTCAAAGTCCTGGCAGCTGTGAGGATATTTGGGTTTTTCCTTTGTAAAAGAATATCACATACAGGACAGGGCACGCCACCACTCCAGGGGTCTGCTTCTATTCTTCAGCCGTGGGGAAAAAAAAAAACAGGTGATCAATTAAATCAAAACCATGCCACTATGTTTTTTAGACACTCCTGTATTTCATCTGTCATTCTCTGACCAGATGGACACTTCAGCTGACCCCACTGAGATCCCATGCAGAAGCCTGGTGAGTTCAGCAAGTCCAATGTCATCTTTCCAGGCTTCCAGCAAACAGGAAAAACTTGTTAATTTGTGGCAGAAGTGCAACACATCATCTTCCACTCCTACCCTGACCCATAAAGTAATCCAGTTTTTAAAGATCTGACAGTTTTTGGTAAAAGGCTACCCAGCAGAACTTACTACTCTCCAGCTCCCGGGATGGCAGCAGCAAGAGCCAGGCTGCACAGTGCAGGTCGCCGTGGCACTGCCCATCAGTCGGAGTCCTGGGCACTGCCCGGGCTGCCAGCGAGTGCCTCGGCTCTGCCCACAAGGGCTGGAGCACGGCCAGAGCCAGGTTTGTGCTTCTGAGCTGGTGACAGCAGCAGGCTGGAGCAGGGCAGCGCCGGGTCCACCCTGTGCCACCAGCCCAGTGGGGATGGAGGGATGCAGAAATGCCTCTGAATGCAGCAGAAATAAAACCAGCAACACGTGACAAGTACCCCACTGCCCTGACAGTCGGCTCACCGCGATGCTGCAGGAAAGTTCAAACTCTTGCCATGTGAAATAAGAGCATTTATTGGGTAAATCAAGTCAGCGTATTACCAAAAGTGAAAGGAGTACATTGGAAGCTGGGGAAGCAAATCCCCTGCTCTGCTTGGTCCAGAGTCTCCAGGATGCTGGAACCTATGGGGCAAGGACTGAGCAAGGGCAGAGCTCAGCTCCTGGCTGCAGGCATCGCCCCAGTGACATCTCTGCATGATGGGAACAGCTGACACAGCCAGGAGGAGTGACAGTGGTTGAGAAACATTATAATTACCAAAGAACAATAAATATTGATTTTATAAGTGCGTGTTTGCATCCAGTTTTATTGTAAACACTATCAGGCAATTTTGCTTGGTTCCTTTTTTCTTATCTTAAGCCAGTGAACTCTCCAACAAGCCCAACAAACTGAGATCAAACAGGTCATATTTGAGGGAAGAGATCTGCCTGACAGCAATTTCTGATTTGGGAAGTCTCACCTGCCCTCAGTGATACCCCAAGGACAACATTTTTTCCCATTGCAGATCCTGATATGATGAATGAAGGCAATCAAGTATCTCCTTATTGCTGCTCTTTTAAAAAAAAATAAACTCTCGGTACCCACAGCACAATTTCAGAAGAAGACGTGGAAGTGCAGGAGCTAAAACAGTATTATTTTGAATAATTTTGGTATTGCAGAGGAACCTTGTAACCTACCCCAGGAAAAGAGAAACTTGGCCATAAATTGCCCTGCCTGGGCTTGCAGCCTCGGTGTGAAGCACATGTGAGCAGCCTCCAACTCATCAGGGTCTCAGAGGTAACACGGGAGTTAAGGCTGCACTGACATTACTCCTGAATATAAAAAGTAATAAGTTAATGCTTTAGAGAAAAAAATGCCATTTCCCCTGTTTGCCTCAGGCTCTCACAGCCCCTGAGCTCTGTGCAGCAGCAGCAGCCTGCAAAGGATCCCCACCATTGCTTCATCTCACTAATTAGAGTTTACCTGCTGCAGATTACAACAGGGGATTAGTATTAAGCAAGAGCTGTCCTGCTCACCCTCAGCCTGGTCCTGAGAAGCGCTAAGCAGCATCCAGGGCAGTTTTAGTTCAGCCCTTCCTTGTAGAGAGGCTAAAAACGTAATAACTTCTATTTATAATAATAAATTCACATACGTTCTTTACACCTCCGGGTTTGGGAAGGGTTTTCAATTTCCTCCATAAATCAGAGCCCAAAGGAATCACTGTGTCACTGAAGCAGGTGTAAGATCAGCAAAACCTCAGGAAATGCTTGTGACCCTGCAGGGCATAGAGAGAGAACTGCAAGGGCAGTGCCACTTTCAGTGTTCAGCAGGTCAAACCCCAGAGAGGCACCGCTGGGACAAACAGAGCACAGGCCTGGACTGGAATCCACTGGTCCCAGTACCCACCGTGCAGCTGTGGTAGCTGACAGTGGGTGCTGGGGCAGTGTCAGCACCTGGCACGGCGCTGACACTGCCCCGACTCCTGCTGATGGAGCACCCAGAGGGTCAGACCCAGCTGTGCGGGCACCAAGCACTCCAGGGAGGGACAGTGCCAGCACAGGGACTGTTTCGGCCGAGTTCCAGGTGCAGGGACATTTACACAGGTGCTTTACCTCCAAATGCTCCCTCTGGGTCAGGGCTGCACCTGCCCTGCAGCTGGTGCCACGTTCACCCCGCAGACGCCGGGGTCAGCCCGATTCCAAGGCAGGACAGGAGCACAGGGCAGGCTGGAGGGACGCTCGGGAGCAGAGGCGCAGCGTCACACTCACAGTGAGACAGGTACTGAGTGCCTTTTCTCTCTTTTGAAAGCTCATCGTGGTGAGACTGCTGAAGGCCGAGGACTCGCGGGCGTCCCACGAAGCCGGGCAGCTCGGGGGGCTTGGGGGGCTCGGGGGGCTCAGGCAGCGCAGCTGTGGCACGGCTGCAGCCCGCGCTCGTTGCACGCCGGGCACCGCAGGGCCCGGTAGGACTCCCTGAATCTGTTTGCCAGCATCGAGAACTTGCTTCCGTGGCACAGCGAGCAGGGAGCACAGCCCGAGCCTTTGCACTGCGAGCAGTCGTGCGCAGCGTGGCCCTCCTGAAGCAGAGAAAGGGAAAAAACCTGTCAGTGGGTGAGAGGTACCAAAGTCAGGGACATTCCCGAAAGAGGGAAATTCTGTCTTCCCATCTTTGCCACCACGGCTGCTCCCGACACCGCTCTGCCCATGACAATCAGTTCTCCACAGCAAGGACTTCGACAAAAAGGCTCCCACATGCTTGGGGACAATTTGGGGAGAATGAGAAGTTAATGGGACCAGGCTTATAACACAATATTCCAAATTAATCTTTCCCCTCTGCACAGCTCCACCCATCCTCCTGTCATTTCTTATCACACCATTTCCACTCCATAGCCTCAGGTTTGAGCCACGCTTCATTTCTTCAGGGATTGCTCGTCACCCTCTCCCCAAATCCCTCATCACCACCATGCACACCTTCTTTCGAGCTGTCCTTTGTGCCTGCCTCTCTCCCAGTGTGCCAGGCAGCCCTTCTCAATTCCCACCTCGAAATTCCTGGGAGCAGAAGGACGGAGGTGACCCACGCTCAGTTCTGTGAAACTCTATCAGCTGCCCATGACAACATTAGGTTTTGTGGGATCAAATCATGGTCAGACTAATTGGGATTCTGACCAACAAAGACTCCCCCGTGAGAAAGCAAATGTAAGGCACAACCTTATTTCAGCTGATACTAAAATTTTAGCCTGAAGCAGTCTCAGCCACAGAGCAGCTGTGTTTAGCCTTGTCAGGCTGGAGAAACTCTGGCCTGCCCTGATCCCACGGGGAGGGGTGACAGGGGATGGAGCCCAGCCAAGCTATGTAAGTGCCAGCCAACCCCAGGGGAAGAAATCAGTGGGAGACACGAGCATCTGGAACCAGCACCGCTGTCCCCAGAGCACAGTCTCAGCAGTGTTGGTCCTTATCTCCTTAGGGAAACGAGGAACAAAGTGGTGCTTTTTATCCCAACTTAGTTAGGAGCCAGATACAGAGACGGATGGGGCTTGGGTGGTTTGACCAAGGCTAAGGGGAAAAAGCAACTTTCCATTTTCTCTTACCTGCACATGCTGGAGGCAAGTGACCTTATTCTCCACATCTATTTTATGTCCACCACTAAATCTTTCTTTCCTCTCTCGGTACATGAATGTCCAGTCATTTATTCCCTCAGTCTGGATGATTCTTCTCATGAGCTCTTTCTGGTCCATCGGTGCACGGATGATCTTCAGGTTATTGGTGTAGATGATGATCTTGCCAAAATCTACAACTGGGGAAGTCTGAAGAAGGAACTCACCAGTGTCTCACCAGTATAAATTCACTCTTCAAACACTGATGGTCCCTGGGCTTCCAGAAGAGCATCCCCTCCACCAGGCCAGCTCCCCTGACCACCCCCAGAGCATCCAGCAAATTGGTGGAGGTACAGCCCTAATGGGTGAATTTGGGGTTTTTTCTAGTCATTTTAAAGCTAAACTTGGCGTGGTCAAACATTTTCCTGAGAGCAGCATTTTGCTGATCCAGTCCCTCCTCCCCCCTCTCTGGGTGTCATATGGAGTTACTGGGGCCTATTGTTTTACACACTCTTCATATTTCACTCTGAGTAAGTGTCTGTGCCAAGAAGCCATGCAAAAGGAGAGGTTCTCCTAAAAAACGAGTGACATCAGCTGTGATGAGGTGGCTGGTGCTCCCCTGGCAGTGGGGCACCTGCCTCCCTGTGGGGAGAAACATGAGGGGGAGGCAGGTGGGCACAAGTCCTCCCCACCTGCAGAGGGTGAGAGCCTGGTGTGTGTTACAGACACGGTGTCTCCGAACACCGAGGGCACGGTGATGCAACACAAACTGCTGCTGGACACTGTGGTTACTCGAGGTATCTGTGGCTGGGGAGACTGGGGAGGGAGAGGAGCGCTACCCAAGAATGCAAAACAAATTAACGGGGTGGATAAGATCACAGACCTGCGCTGGCTTTGGGCAGGAGAGATTCATCGTGGTCTGATGTTTTCAGGCAAACTACATGTCCAGTGTATCACCAGGTCAAATATCAGCCATCTGGGTTTCCCACACACTGCTTTGATGAGCGCCAGGAATTAGCAGACTTTGAGTGTGCTCAAATCAAGGCCATAAAAGGTATTTACACACATCATGCACGTACTGCCCCTTTATTAGGCCTAAAGAAACACTTCTCTATCAGTGGCATTAATTATATGTTAAGAAAATAGCCAGTGAAACTAAGCTGGGATTGTCAAAGTAGCCAAAGAGGAATTCTGGGTGCCAGAGGATGTGGATACCTGGTACCCTGACAGCAGCACTGGCTTCCAGCCAGCTGAAGTCACACAACTTTAATATTTTAAATATACCTAATTACCTTAACATCCTCCTTACATTTGACTGATCTAGATGCAGTAGGATTCCTATGTACAGATACCAATATGTATGGAAATGTTCTGCTTCACTCTACCCAATGGACAGACGCAGATCAGCACTGGGAGAAGCCAGAGCACAGCTGGAGCACAGCTGGCAGCTGCTGTTCCCTCCTGCCTGCGCTCCCTGAGGATCCTGCCACGTGTGGCATATTCAGCACACTGGAATCTCCTGGAATAATGGCTGGAGATTTACAGCCACCCTTCTCAAGCCCTGGCCTGACCAAACAGTTTTCTGTGGCTGAGGCTGCAGTGCGAGGCCCCTGTCACCCGAGCACGACTGAGCCTGGGGCTGTCCCCAGCGAGGGGACGGCCCTGGCAGCACTTACCCTGCAGTGGCTGGCACCGGGCTGGCAGTCGCTGAGCAGGGGCGAGGTCCCCGTGAGCCCGTGTTTCTGATCCTCTCGGAGAACGCTGATCCTCCGGGCAGTCAGGGCCGTGGGCCAGTAGAACCTGTCCTCGGGCACCTCCCCGGCCCCACAGAAATGGTCCCCTGGCTCGAAGCTGTGGCGCAGGAAGCGCCGCGAGTGCTCTTTGGCCGGGGGCTCGAGCTCCTGCCCATCTTCGTAGACTTGTTTCAACACTCGGCCGCTGTAGGCTGAGGAGATTTTGAACCTCACCTTGCGGGGCCGTCCCTCGTGCCGCTGGCTGAGTTTCTTCTGGGGCTCATCCATCGTTGGGATTTCAAGCTGCGGGTCCTGGAGATCAGCTCCAAGAGCTTTGGGTCCAAAAGAAAACACTTCCAGCCTCCCCCCGGCACATGATGTATAATTCAAGGTTTCTAGTAGTTCCTCTCATCTTACAGCAAAACTGACACCACTGTATTAAATATTGATAGAAATTCACAAAGAGAAAATATCACTGGTGGTGAAGTCAAAGGCAGGTTGGTGAGTGAGGGCCAGGCTGGACACCACAGGAAGAAAGGAGTTAACCTGGAAGGAGAGGATTAAATAGGAAACTCTACCTATGTTTCTGAAACCATGGAAATGTTTCTGCCATGTGCTGTGATAAGAACTACCCCAAATACATCATCCCCATGGCTTTTCATAATTTTCTGACAAGGTAAAAAGTTAAAAAGACAAATTCAGAGAAAAAGCAATCCAGCTTCACAAATTGCAAATGTGAATAATTCCTCTCCCATTCTCACACTGAAACCCTGAGAGCACAAAGCTCAGTTTCATTTTAATCTAATGTGTTCCTCTACAGGTTGTGAGATCTAATTAAGATATTCTCTCGTTAGTGCTCAATCCCTATTTGTAATTCGTGATGCCTTTTAAGGCCTTTTGGACCATTCTGGGTTTGGTTTGCATTTTTAGGAGACAGTCATCACTTCATGCAGGCCCAACCGAGGGATTTCAGTTCCCCGACACTCCCAAACCTCCATCTCTGGGCAGCAACCCGACCCAGGCACCTCCCACGACAGCCCATCCTCGGAGATCCCCCCTCACCCCAAAGCTGGTGCCTCACAGCCCTTGTCTCTGTCACAGCGGGGTTTGGTTCCTGTGCCCATCCCCAGCCTGGCATCTCAAGCTCCTCTGTCCTTTCCAGGGGTAAAATAGAGTTTGTGTGATACAAAACACATCTACAGGTAACTGCTCTCTGGGCTTTAAACATCTCCCAACACCTACTTGAATCAAGTAGGTGCCCAACAGGAGTTTAAATCTCTCTTTTTTTTTTTTTTTGAGTTCAAAGATTTTAGTACACATCCACCATTACACATCAAGTGGGATCCTTGGCAGGATGTAGGCAGAGAGCTTCATTTAACTTCTTTCAGTTCAAACCCAGCACTTTCAAAGCTTAATGCTCTCAATAGGTTAATTCATTATGCCTTTTAAAAGTTCGTTAATGAAATCCTAGGATGACAGTTTAGAATGCCTGCTAATAATTCCACTGCACAGACCTTCCACCGACCAAACAGCTGCCACAAGCTGTTTCTGTCACGACAGACGCCGCTCCTGAGGGTCCCTCGGGCTGCTGGAAGCCTCATCATAAGGATATATAAAAACTATTTCTTGTACCAAGAGAACAGGCCTGAACACGCCTGGGTAAACACAGCCCCGGAGCCGCCCTTGGCATCTCCACAGCTCCGCTGTAGTGCTGATGCCAGGCTCCCATCCTATCTCACTTTATAGGAAAACTCTGATTTGCATGAATCACACTCAGCTCTTGCTGCATTCACTTGGGAAGCCTGATCCACCCCTTCCCCTGCAAACCCTACTGAATCAGGCCTCAGAATTGCTGCTCTTCAAGGGGTCCCCAGCAGCCATAACGTGACACAAATCACACTCTGTGAGATACCTCAACTGGAGTTCATTTTCTTTTGATTAGGGGAACAATCAGACAGGAAAGGAAGTTCAAAGCAGCAGCGAGAGAACAGAGCATGAGCACCACTGCGAGCCGAGCAAAGCAACCCGTGGCTGTTCAGTTCCTCCCAGGTGCTGCCACAGCTCAGATCCACCCGTCCCCATGGCCCTGGAACAGCCCTGCAGGGATATCAGCCGGGCCCCAGCAGCCCACGGCTCCTGCCCAGGGCTGCAGCCGGGGAGCTCAGCCTGCTGCCCTGCAGCCACAGGCTGCCCGTGTCACCCCAGGGCCGGGACACAGGGGCTGCTGCTCCTTCCTCCCTCCCAGAGCCACACGCTGCTTTTACATCTGTGTCCTGATGAGTCTCGCCGAGAAAAGATCCCCAAAGGGCCATTCTGCATTTCTGAGCAGTTCTGAACAGCTCCAGTCAATGTTTCCACATTAAATATCCCAAATGGGGACTTTCCAGGGGGTGTTTGATGTGGCCATCCCCAGCAGCACCCGTGAGCCCTGGAGCCTGCATGGTGCAGGGTGCCGGGGTGGGCACTCAGGGCGGTGGGGCTGGCACGGGTGGGCGTGGGATGGAGGAGCCCACACAGCCCTGCCAGCACAGCAGCAGCAGCCCGCAGCTCCCGGGGCCAGCGGGGGTTTGTTTCCCACAGCTCGCACGAGCCTTACTAAAAATGCAACAAAAATAATTTTGCATTCAACAGTGAAATCATCAAGTTTCACGACCTAGATCATCACAGCACTATATTTGACTTCAGACTCTGTTCCACTGCATTTTAATGACATCTGTCTTTCAAGCGTGGGGCCTCTCCTCCCCACAGCAGGCTCGGGGAAGCCGGAGGCTCTGCAGAACAAAGAGCCAGCCCTTGCCCTGGGGAGCACAACACGCTGCACAACACCTCCTGCAGCAGAGCTGGCTCTGTACAAAGCAGGGCCGCAGGAAGAGCCACGGTGAGCTGGACTTTGAAGGCGAGTTTCCAGCTGCAGGTTTTGCTGGAAAATATTTTGCACGGCACTGAATTTGTTGAATGTCATTAGCAGAAAACAGGCACAAAAGAGCAACACGCACAAAGCGCAGTGGGTGGCACCTGCACAAGCAGCCCTGGCACTCATTGCCCTAACACCACTATTTCAAAATCATGGAAAACATCGCAGGATGGGCTCAGGTGTAAGCTCTGATGCTCAGATCGGGAGGCACCAAGGTCTGTCTCCAGGGGAAGCAGCCTGACCCACACCAAGCGTTTCTGGCATTCCTGGCCACCTTCATCCTCTGCCAGGGACTTACTTAGAAACCCTTGAAGTATTGGGCAGGTGGCTTGTTCCTGCTGTGAAATACAGGGGCAGGCATGGATCCTGTGAAAAATCCAAGGAGATGAAGCAGGAGTTTTCTTCCCTCCCAGTCAGAGCACACCCCTGGTTCCCAGAGCCAAGGACCTGCATGGCTCCTGCAGAGGGTGGGTGGGCTCAGCCCAGCACCCCCAGTCCCTGGGCTGGGGGAGCTCAGTGCTGTCCCCCTCCCCCAGAGCTCTCCTTTCACTCACTCTGAGCTCGTGCATCCATTGGGAATCAGAAGCCGATTGCTCACTGTCAGCCCTGGATCAGCAACCCCCACCACCAGCATTCCCAAGCATCCCTCCTGTATCCAAATTCCTTGTTCCAAAGAGGGCTGAAGCCTGCCATCAGCACACCCCACCCAGGCCAAGGGACTGGGACACAGCAGGAATGAAGTCAGTGGTGCTGCGAGAGAACCAGCAGCCTCATGCATACAGCAGCTAAAGCCAGCACGACTGGGTATGGATTTAACTCAGGGTTGGATTCTCTGATGCAAACATCTCCTTTGGAGCAGACATCTAACATCTCCTCAGGAGTCCTGAGCACCTAATTAGATCTGAAGTAAGGTGCGATGTCATGCTGCATCATCTCCCTTCATGAAGGGGCTGACAGGGTTTCCTTGTGTGCTCAGCCTCCTGTTTTCACAGAAAACACCAAAGTCACAGGTTATTTAAAATTCGGGATGCTTTAACGCTCCACTGAGCTGGACTCTCAAGTCATGAGGGGGCACAGACACAGAGCTACCTGTACACACCTTCACACACACCGTGAGTCCACGGGACTCCATTTTTCTAGGAATCCAAGCTAAGGCTTCCTTCTGCCAGCACAAGGCAGGGCCCGCCGCACATTCCTGGGGGATGAAGTCAGTGGGAGTGGAGGACGCCCAGCACCTCCGGGAGGGCGGGCAGGCTCCGTGATGAAAGCCAGCTTACTCTGCACCAACCTAAGTAAGCACAAAAATCCTGAACTCACAAAGAAACAAGGGAAAGAACAGGGAAAAGCACTTCAAAGAGGGAAATTCCCAGGGGCTGGGTTCTATCTATGGAGACAACTCTCCCATGGCTTCTCCTGAGAGCAGCAGCGCAGCCTGGGACCAGAGCCCAGGAGAACGTGTGTGCAGTGGGCGAGGAATGGCCCGGGCACTGGCCACGGCACGGAGGGCACCGGCCACCCAAGCCCCGGGGCACATGGGGCAGGGAAATGGCCTTTGCTGGACGAAGCCCTGGTCTGCCCTCCGGCTGAGGGGCAGCTCCCAGGGCCTGCAGACGTGGAAGCAGCTGTGCCAGCACAGGGTAACTCCACCACGAGGGCTCAGGCCCCCCGTGTGTTCCCAGGGGGCTCACAGGGAGCCTGCTCCTGCTCCCCAGACCTCCTCCCACATGGAGCACTGCTCTGCAAGCAGGAGCTGTGGGAGAAGCCAGCTCAAGCTGAGCCCCCGGGTCATAACGTGACCAGAGCAAGCAGCAGCAAAGAGCTGAAGCAGCAAAGGGAGCAGGAAGAGTCCCCCTCACTCAGTAAAGCAGCAGCACACCCTCAGTGCTGTGGTCAATACTCACCCCTCTACACTGCCCCTCTTACACCACACCAGCCCCTCCTAGAGCTGGGGGCTTCAGAGCAGCAGGATTTATACCTGCTCCTGGCTGCAGCACTCACTGGTGGCCAGAAGCACCTGGGAGCACTAAAGGTGATGCAGCCTTTCATCAGTGGGGTCATTTCCATCTGTGTTTAATTAGGTAACTGTAGCCTGATGTTTTCTGCGGTCAAACCTACGTAAAGACCAGCTTCTGAAGGCCTGTGGGGTGGTGTTCAGGTCCATGCTGCTTGGGAAATTAAAACTCCTCCCTGCAGGTTCAGTGCTTATCGGGCAGATCCCAGACCAGCAGAATGCTGTGCTTGTGTTCTGTGGTTCTGCTCTGCACTGCAGGGGAAAAAAGGATGAGCGTACCAGAAAGCCCAGAGCTCGTAGGGGGCACTGGGCACTGTCTGCTGGGGGCCAGGGGCTCACAGGCAGCTGCCCACTGCCCTCCCCTCCCTGTGAGCAAGCTCCAGCCACGGGCCGTGCAGCTCAGAGGTATCAGAGCCGGTCTTGTGGCTGCCCCACAGTCTCACAGGCCTGGTGTCAGCTTTAATCACCCCCATTCCATTCCTCCCGGGTGCAGGGACCACGCCACAGGAGGAGGAAGAGGAGGAGGAGCAGAAGGAGGTGGCCCCGCTGACCTCCCCAGTCACAGGAAGGACACGTCCATCCTCTCTCACTGTTGCTCAGCCTGGTTCCACCGCCAACTACTCCTAATGACACTTCAACAAACACACAACAATCTGTCTTCACCAAACTCAGTGAATACATTTAATTTAAAAATACTTCTCTATTTCTGGACAGGCACCACTCTGCTCCAGCTACTTCAGAATCAGCTGAAGCCTTCGCAGTACCCAACAGCCAGACTGCACAAGGCTGTAATGGCAAAACACAGCATTCAACCCTCTGTGAGGTTAATAAACAGCTCCCCTAACTCCTCCTCTTATGAAGCGTAGATGGGGTCTCAGTGTTTGGCTTCCATCCTCCAGCTGATGTGTACGTGCCTCATGAAGGGGAAAAAAGGAAAAGAAAGGCTGAAACACCCAGCTCCAGAGGGTTTGTCCCTCTGCGTGCCCCTCGGGGGCTGCCCAGAGGGCGTTGGGTGCAGGCAGGTGGTGGCTGCTGGCTGCTGCCCAGCAGAGGAGACCAGGCATTGGTTTGAGCGGCGGAAAATTTTAGAGAGGCTCTTTCTCTGCTGGCTGCAGGTCCCCACACTCTGCACATCCCTGCAGAGTCACGCTGGCCTAATTATGTCTTCAGGCAAGCACAACTTATTTACTAAATGTGCCGGGTTCTGCCATTGGCACCGCCGTGTGTTCAGAGCCCACGGCCGCAGCCGCTCCCCACGGCCGATGGACACTGCCCACAGCACCGGCGATCCCGTGCCAGGAGGAGCACTCCCATCCTGGCCCTTGGGGTCTGGAGGCACAGGCAGGTCCTGCCATTCGCCCCTTTCAGCAGCAGCACTGGGCGCCGTGTTTGTGGGTGGGTAGGAGGATGAGCTGCCAGCTCAGATCCATAATCTGTAGCAGCTTGTAAGAGGCACCCCCTCTCCCTGCCCTCCAGGAGCTAAAAACAGTCTGAAAGGTCCCTCTTCCCCCAGGAAGGAGGCATGTGGCATCCACTTGCATGGTGCAGAGTGGCTGAGGCTTTTTATACCCCCTGGGAGTGCTGCCGTGCTGTGCCCTCTCATGGCACACACAGCCCTGGCTGCAGCAGGGCTGCAGTGGTCACTGAACCACAGCCCAGGGCCCCCGCGGCTCCTGTGGGACGATGGGGACAAAATGTGTTTGTACTTTGCTTTGGGATCCATTGGAGCTCTTTTCTGAGTCAGTGTTGGAGTTGGGGGAAGCCAAAAGAGGCAGCTCCCGGGGGAGATGTGTGTGCAACCACTTGGTGTGGAAACAAAGGGGGGCACATTGCTCTCAACGTTGTCTCCCAATTTCCAGCTCCATGATAAACCTCTTTGAGTAACCCAGCCTTGCAACACACATTTCAGTGGTTCCATCCCTTCAGTACCAGGCATCCATCCCCTGGGAAGCTGCAGAGGGCTCCTGTGGAGCAGTGGGGCCATGCCCAGGCAGAGCCCTCTGCGGCGGCACCGCCTGCGGCCCCAGAGCAGCGTCCTCCAGACCAGGCATCCCGCTGCATCCAGCCCTGAGTTAATTACAGCATCGGCACCAGAGACTGCTCAAATGAAAGGGAAGGATGAGCAGCTTTCTAGCTCTGCCTTTATTTTTTAACCCCAATTACGAGTCATGTTGGAAGAGAGAGGCAGTGACAGATAATAAAGTTCAATGGAATGGTCTGAGTGTGAAGTGGAAAACCAGGAAAGCCTCACATCCTGATCCCAAATTGGACATTGATATGCTGTGTGGCCTCCTTCCTGGTCTCCTCCAAACTGGAGAGTGGGGGATGCTTAGTCCGAGGGGCATTCCACAGATGAATTAACTTCTGGGAAGTGCTTTGAAGATTTAACACGTTACATAAAGGCAAGTGTTAGCACAGACAGCTTTTGTATTGCAGCAGAACCAGAGATTGCAGCCCGGATCGGAGCCCCACTTGCTGTTCTGGCAGTTCAGAAGCTGCCGGTTGGAAAAGTCCGTGTCCCTGCCTGGGCAATCAGCACCCTGTGCCCCAGGCGTGCAGAGAGGGGCCAGAGTCACTGCCAGACTCAGGGAGCTCGCCCAGAGCACAGCCCTGGTGGCATTTCCAAGAGATGGAAAGCTCGGGGGGCTGCCTGCAACCATCCATGTCACTGAAGACCCTCAGGGAGCCCCAGCCCCCCCTGATCCCCTGGGGCCCCCCGAGTGTGCTCAGCACCACTGGATTCCCCAGCCTGGCCCCTCCTGGCCAGGCACTCCAGCTGTGGCCAGCGGTTTCCTTGGGAATTCAGCAGGAACTGTGCATTGCACTGTGCGTGTGCGTCCCTCCAGCACAGCCTCGGTCCCTCCCATTGCTCCGAGAGTGCAGCTAAGGCAGCCCGGCCCTTGGAGACCAGGAAAACTGAAGGAGCACTCACCAAACAGATCCGGTGGGAGATGAGCAGCAGCCGGCATGCAGAGAACTGTCCACTCGACTTCATTTTCAGCACCTCCCCGCTGCAGGGTACTTCATAATTCTGTTTCCTTTCTAATCTAATCAGATGAAAATACAAACTGAGTGCTAATCACAGAGCACAAATAGGGAAGAACATGTAAAAAAGAAAAACAACCTCCACCACCTTTGTTTTCAGTAAAGTTTATGTCATCCATCACGTTTAGAACCGCTGGCGGATGAGCTGATGCTGTTTGCAGCATCACTCATTAACAGCGTGTGCCCCACCAGCCCAGCACACATCACCGTAGGACAGACTACAAAGAAGCACCAGAGCAAAAGGAAACTTGAGATGAAACAGAGTGAGGTCATTGGTTCCTGGCATTATCCTGAAGATGTTTGTCAACATTTTAATTTAGCCAAATGGCCATTTTATTAAAGAAATAAAGAAATATTTTGTTCTGACATAATCATGATCTGAGGCAGAGAACTTTTGAAAAAACACATTAACCCTTTCCACACTGTACTTCTGAAGAATCCTGAGAGGAGGGCAGGGACGGCTGCAGCCTGATGGCGTTATCTGAGACATCTTTGGATTTACAGTCTTGTCCTCTAATATCTGTAGTACTTGTATGTTGAAAACACAGGACTGAAACACGGCAGGAAGGAAAACGGTGTGGGACCTTAACTGCCTCTCCTGCTCTCCTTAGGGAACCCATCAGTATTTACGAGCAGGCAGACCCGAGACAGGAATTCAGCTGATAAAGGGAATGCAAATGACAGGTACCGTGAGGTGGTCGCTGGCCTCCCTTGCCAAAGCCAGTGCCTCGCTGGGCGGGAAGGGGCCGCGCAGAGCCCTCGTGGCTCTGTTGGGCTCAGGTCAGGCCGGGCTCGGGTCCCGCCGGGCTCAGGTCAGGCCGGGCTCAGGTCAGGCCGGGCTCGGGTCCGGCCGGGCTCAGGTCAGGGCGGGCGCAGG
>VZRV01009507.1:147095-169232 GCA_013398115.1 Falcunculus frontatus
TCCCGCTGGGCTCAGGTCAGGCCGGGCTCAGGTCAGGCTGGGCTCAGATCCCGCTGGGCTCAGGTCAGGCCGGGCTCAGGTCAGGCTGGGCTCAGATCCCGCTGGGCTCAGGTCCCGCCGGGCTCAGGTCAGGCCGGGCTCAGATCCCGCCGGGCTCAGGTCCCGCCGGGCTCAGGTCAGGCCGGGCTCAGGTCAGGCCGGGCTCAGGTCAGGCCGGGTTCAGGTCCCGCTGGGCTGGGCTGGGCTCTCACTGCCGCACACGGACCCTTCCCAGCAGTGGCAGGTCCTGGCCGTGCTCAGCACCCGGCTGCGGCCCCTTGCCCAGCACCAGCCCATTGCCGACCGGCCTGGAACTGGCAACACTGGGAGCCGCTGGAGCCCAGGCGACGGCAGCAGAAGGCATAAAGAGAGTCAGCCCGGCCCTGCCAAGGCTGTCCGGGTCCCCCCTTGTCCCAGAGAGGGGCTGCTGTCGAGGTGAGCACCCCAGGAGCGGTCGCAGCCTGTCCGGAGCACGGGGGCGCAGGACCGGGCCCGGCACACGCTGCTCCCGCATCAGGCCCGTGCCAGCCGCCGGAGCCGGGGCTGCCCTGGGCCCTCGGCGGGCGGGGACATCGCGGCTGCGCTGCGGGGCCGCTGCAGGCCCGGGCTTGAGCCCGCCGTGCGAGCGGCCGGCCCCCGCCAGCGCGGCCGGGAGCCCAACAGGTTGGGCGACTCCGGGCTGTGGGAGGAATAATCGCCGGGCTTGATTCAGCGCGCTGAGGCAGCCAAACCGGGCGAGGATGGCACCGCGGAGCCACCCGCGGCCCTGCCAGGTACCCCCGGCGAGTGGTGGCGTTTGAAGGACTTTTTATAGAAGTGCTGTGGAAGCGGGCCGGGAGCGAGCCAAGCCGGCACTGAGCGAGCGGAGGCGGCGGGGGGGTGTGCGAGGGATGGATGTGCGCAGCGAGCGGCCGTGCGGCCCGAGCCCAGCACAAACAGGTCGGGGCTGATGTTTATCAGGGACTCTCATCTCCTGAGCTGGTGAATTTTTCCGTGCCGTGTCAGTCCTGCTGCGCGGAGCAGCAGCGCTCAGCCCGCCCTGCGCTCGGCGTCGGGGCAGCGCCCGGCCCGGCTCCGGGCCCCTCTGCCCGGCCAGCAGCACCTGGGGCTCTGTCCCCGGCCCGGCCCCGGCCCCTCGCACCGACTGAGTCAGGAGTGACTCATTTCGAACTGGGCTGCAGGCGCAGCGGGTGCGGGTGCAGATTGGCTGGCGAGGCACGGCTCTGGATGTAGGTGGCTGCCTCGCACACTCCAGCAGCGCAGCTCGGCTCCGTGCTCCCTCCTCCCTCGCCCTCCGTGCAGGATAGCTGCCTGAGCCCGGGAGCTGCTGCTCGCAGGCGCACGAAGGCATCTCAGCCGGCTGCGGTGGATGTGGGCTGTGGATGGCCCCGGCTCCGCTCCTGAAGGGGCTCTGCACTGAAGATGGATGACTTGGCTCTCCTTGACCTGTTGGAGTGTCCCGTGTGCTTTGAAAAGCTCGACGCCACAGCAAAGGTGCTGCCGTGCCAGCACACGTTCTGCAAGCCCTGTCTGCAGAGGATCCTGAAATCCCAGAAGGAGCTCCGGTGCCCCGAGTGCAGGACCCTCGTCCTGTGCAGCATTGAGCAGCTGCCCTCCAACCTGCTCCTCATTCGCCTCCTGGATGGAGTCAGGTGCGGACAAAACGTCACCAGGTTTGGCTCGATCCAGAGGTCAGGGGTCCTGTCTTCCCCCGCCTCCGTCAGGAGAGTCCCCAGGGGGCTACAGCTGCATCAGCACCGGCTGGCAACGAACCCCAGGATCCACATGGAAGGGGTAAGGAGCTTCTTACGTTCTTTCTTCTGCCCGTGAGCGTAGAAAGGTTCCTGCTGTGTGCCCAGAGCCAGAAACCTTCTCTGTTAGCAGCACTGCAGAGTGTTTGAAGCAAGTGTTTTGTTTGCAAATTTGGCTGCTGTTTCGATGTGATATTTGACAGTTTCAAGTTCATCACAGCAGAAACTGAATTGACTCCCAGGCTGAGACAAAGCCAGCCTGCCCTTCTCCTTACAAAAACTTCCCAGCAGCTCTTTTCTCCCAGAGCTTTCAGATGCTTCCTGGCTTTTGAGGGTATTTCAGGTGCTTTGACTTTTGGGCAGTACACTGCTTTTGACTGATAGCAATTAAGTCAGTAATTGCAGAGCTGTAACTGTTAGTGGTGGAGAAGGTATTTCCGTAGCTGCACCTCAGTTTCCCTGCACTGGAAAAGAAGGAGGGTGCCCAGTGATGCTGCTGTTCCTTCCAAAGTTCTTGGAGGTTCACTAGTTAAAAATACTGAATTTGACTCACTTACCGACTGTACCTAGGGATGATTTACTAGGCTAATTTTAAAATTCTAAGTTCTTTCCATCATTTTCTTTAACAATACAAAAGCTCTTCTTGAATAATGAGGATGTGATATTAGACCTGCTAAAAGAGCTTGGCTCGGATGGAATTTAGGGTAGAGACTTGTGGCTTCACCTTTCCCACATTATATTCCTGGATTTCCATTTCTCTCACCTGAACTATTGTGTACAATGTCTCTACAAACCTTTTAATAGCACTCAGAAGCTTGGCTGGAGGCTGTTGAACCCCAGAGCGCTGGTCAGAGCACAGAGCTGTAAAGGACAGGTGTCCTGTGGGTATGAGCTGGCACGTGTATCCCAGGGAATCTCTGTGGTGTTGATGAGGGATCTGGCTGGATCACACACCAAAACCAGGCATCCCTCAGGAGCTCCTCTCTCTGGTGTTCCCCTGGAGCAGTGCAGGCCTGAGCCAGAGGCACCCTCTCCCTTTCCCGGGAGCGCTGCCCAGCTGCAGCACTGCCAGGGACAGGGTGGGTGGCACTGCCAGGGACAGGGTGGGTGGCACTGCCCGGCCCAGAGCACTGTTCTGGCCGCAGCACCAGGGGACCAGGGGGAGAGCAGAGCAGGTCCTTGTGCTGCCAGTGGCTCCCTCCACAGGGCCCGGCTCTGGCTGGGGCTGTGGCAGCAGTGAGACCCTTGCTGGGAGCCCCCAGCTCTCCAGGGGAGCTGCAGGAGCTGCTGGTGCCATTCGTGCGAGGTACAAACCATCCAACAGTGACAGGCTTCAGTCACTGCCACCCCGGCAGCATTCCAGGTGACGAGGAGAACGTTGTCGTTTTTCCAACTGGACTCCCCTGGCCCCGGATAAAAGAGCACAAATACACTTGTCTGGTTTTCTTGTCTCTCACTCGTTTCACGTTTCTTTAACTGGTTCTCAGGACAGGTAGGAACTTGCTGCTGGTATATGATGGCAACATGCATCCATCTATAGCTCCCAAGAGCTTTTAAGACCGATTTTAAGACCAAACTCCTGGGAATCAGCAGAGCCAGTGAGCACTGGGGGAGCAATGGCTGTGGCTGGCTCCCTGGCACTGGGACAGCCCTCTAAGCTCCTGTGCCTCTCTGGGAAGGGATATAAAACACATTACACTGAAATACTCTTAGACTTAATTAGTTACTTAATTATAAAACACTTTGGAATCCTCTGCTGCAAGGTGAAGAATGCAACGTATTAGTCACATTTTGGTTTTAGTGGTTTTAAATACCTGCGTTCAGGACCAGCCGTTACTTTGGGTACTCCAGTGGGATGTTAATGGATTTGGAGCCTCCCCTGAGCTGGCACTCGGTGACAGCAGCACGTCACCCAGCACAGCAGGGACACATTTGAAAGTGCCTGTGCAGTGCAAAGATGAGACAGTGATGAGGATGACTTGTCATCACCCTACCCCATGGATGTTTGAGTTCCAGGGTATTCACCTGAAGGAGTCTGGGTAAGCAGAGACCTCCAGATGTTTGTGAACCCCAGAGCAGATTCTTTTTGTCAGGAATCACTGAGAGCAGCTGCCCTGCAGTGCTGCTCACCCCACCACAGCTCTCCCCTGGGTACTCAGAATTGCAGTGTCCGTGTGCTGCTGCAGCAGAAGGTCGTGTGCTCCCCAAAAACAGACTGCCCCAATCTGCAAGGGCTGCTAATTACCCCTAACACTATCCACCCCCTTGTGCTACAAAACAAGTACCACTGACGTGCCCCACACAGCTCTGCAGCCAGAGCCACCACCCAGCGCAGGATGGGGGCCAGCATTTGGTTTTACCAAAGCTGTTCTATAAATAAACTTCCTCTACTCCCTGGAGCTGAGAACATCACAAGTTTGATTAAAGTTTCTCTCTCAGCAGAGATGTTTCCTTGCCAGCTCTTTGCTCTTCATGCTCATGAGCATCCATGAAGGCAGAACATAAAATCAGTCCCTCATCACCCAGCGAGCCAAGAGCTCGTCTCATTCTGAGCAGGAAGATCAAGCAGGCCCCCACAGAGCTGCTGGATTAGCACAAATATAGCACTCGGTTTGCAGTCAGGAATTTCCCAGAGCCAGTTGTTAAAAAACAGGGAATTTTCTAATTACAGCCCATCCCAAGCGATTTATTTGCTGGCATTTAAATCCCTTTTGAATCCACTTCCTACGAGCTGACACGGTGTGGGCACGTGCTGGCTTTGTGCACATGGACCTGTCCGTGGGTAACTCGGGCCCTGCAGCCCCCGGCCCTGAGCCCCTGCACTGCCCCACAGCTGCTCCTGGCATCTCAGGCCAGGCCTTCAGATCTTGAACATCAGTGCAGAGAGGACAAGACTCTGGATTTTCGGAATCTCCACATAATAAACTGTCTGGAATTTAAGAATAAAAGGACTTGCTGGGAGGTGTATGCGTAAATAAGCCACGCTGAAGCCTTTGAACTCTTAGGAGCCGCCCCTGGCATGTGCCAGGTGTGGTTACAGCTTGTGCTGAAGCTCCTCCTCACCTGGCTGCAGCCCCAGCATGAGCTGGTGAGCAAGCAGACCATGTGTGCTGAGGTGTGCACGAACCTCCCACACCTCTGCAGGGGTTGCAGGACCCAGCTGCACACAGCAGAGCTCCATCCAGGCCCTGAACGGCTGCTGGGGTGCTGAACTTTGTCGTGCAACAAACATGGGACAGTGAGCCACAGGAAAAAGTTGCGAGTATGACAGCTTGCCTTAGGAAAACACAGACCACGCAGATTTAACTGTGACTTGGGCTATTTTCTCTTTGCATGAACTGAGTGCTCAACACCCCCTTCCAGCATTTCATGGGAGATAGACAGATAACACCTCTATTGGGATAAAAATACTCTGCACTCCAACGTCCCACCTTCACACGGACGTCTATAGATAGTGCCTGCGTCTTGGTATTTTCTTCTCCTCCAGAATCATCTCCAACTCCTTTCTGCGTTTGACAGACAGGACTTGGATTGCTGGAGCTTCTTGAAGTCTTGTTCAAAGCAAACTCCATGTTTGAACCCAGCAGAGGCAAGCGAGTTTCCTGGCCCCCTCACTGAGCCAGCCCCCTTCCCACCCTCCCAAAACCTCCAGCAGTTCCTGTGTATTCACAGCAATGACCTCAAATGTGTGTCACATCCCCCTGTGATGGGCTGGATCAGTGCTGTGGGGATGTCACACACCCACAGACGCTGCCCAGGCCTGGGCTCTGCCTGAGGTGGCACTGCCGGCTCCTTTCCCACCAGAGCATCCTCTCACCCCAGCTGCTGGGGTTGGTGGGGACGTGCCACAGAGCCCCTCAGCTGGACACAGAGATGCTTCCTTCGGCTGCAACTTCTGTGTGGTCTTACGGCCTTTCTGGAGAAAGGATTTGTCCCAAGTCTCCTCCACTGTTGTGTCCCATCAGGGTTCGCCTCGTTCTTACAGAACGAGGAGCTGCTCCCACAGTGCTGGTGGCACCTTGTGCCACACGTTGGTGTGCTTTCTACCTCTGCATGTAGTTTTAGCAAAGAGAGTGAGGTCACTTCAACATAGGCTGATGGACAACGCAGCCCCCAAAAGCCGTGTGAGCAGCAGACTGGGCACAGGGCACCCATGGGTGGTACCTTGGGTGGTGGAAAGCCCAAAGACCTCCACGGCCAACAGCAGGAGCCAGTTTCCCTGGTTTTACAAAATTAGGTACCAAGCTGCAAACACATAAAAGTGTTTTAATTTGTTTCCAAGGCAATGAGTCAGGCTCAGATGGCGAGTCAGGAATAGCACAGCAGGGCTCCTCCGCGAGCTCACCTGCACAGTGCCATGGTCAGCCAGGAGCCTCCGAGTCTGAGTCCTCCTCTTCTCACATTTTCCCTGCTGGCTGCTGGCCACTGTCCCTGGGTCCATGGAGCTGGTCGCTGGCCTGAGTTTGTGTTTTCTGTTTAGAAGGAAGGCTGGGGAGGAGGCACGCTCCCGTGCAGTTCTGCAGTGTACCAGGGCTGGGGGTAGCGGTGTCCGGGGAGACGCGAGGGCTCTCCCTGCTGCAGGTCTCTCCCTGCTGCAGGTCTCTCCCTGCTGCCAGGGCTCTCCCTGCTGCCAGGGCTCTCCCTGCTGCAGGCCTCTCCCTGCTGCCAGGGCTCTCCCTGCTGCCAGCACCATCTCGGCTTGCAGAGCGCCCAGGCCCCGTGCCCACTGGCAGAGGTGGCCGCGTTGCCCAGGGCTGGCAGCCACATCAGCTCCCTTTCCCAGCACAGGGAGGCACTGAACCAGCAGGGAGAGGGCTCAGGAGCAGCAGGAGGAGGGAGCAGGATGCAGGTTTCCTCCCTGCACAATAAACAGCCTCTTCTGAGAACGGTGGTGCTGAGGCAGAGCATCGTGACCGGGCACGCCAAGGGCTGACAGAGTTTGTTTTCCGTGCAGCTTAAACCCATGACACACAAGTTAACCACTGCCCGGGACTGCTGACAGCAGCACAGACACATCTGATACAGCAGCAGCGAGCCCAGAGGCGTGAGAGGGTTTCGGGCAGACACTGGAGCTTGGGCTCGCTGGGACCCGGGCCCCAGCATCCCCCTGCCAGGTCCTCTCTTTCCCCTCACAGACCTGCCCCTGCTCTCCTTGTGCCCCTGTGGCTCTGCCAGCACCCAGGAGCAAAGCCACACTCAGCTCCAGCTCCAGCCCTGGGCATTCCTCCTGCTCACCTGAATGTCCCCAGTGTTGCACAGAGGCAAAGTGAAGCCTGATCCAGCTGTGTCCTCCTGGGAAGCCGTGGGGGCATCACCAACACGTGGCCAGGCATTCCTCTTGGCTGGGTGCCGGCTGTGGTGCCTCAGCATCTCTCTTCTCCACCAGAGAAGCTGCTCTGTGCTTTCTTTAATCATTTTCCCCATTTTCTATGTCACCTTTGCATTCCAAAGCCAGAACTACAACAGGCCACATTCAGAAATGACATGAGCCTTGATGCAGTGGCACCCCAGGGCTGTGAGGGAGCAGAGGGGGTAACTGCTCCCAGTTTCTCTGCCATCGCCCCAGCAGCTGCAGCCATGCAGACGGAGCAGCACAAAACCAGCTAAATCCATACAATTCACATCTCCAGCATCTCCCCGTGATGGCCAGTTGGCTCAGGAGCAGGTGGCCACCAGCATTAGCCACAGCCAGTGCTGGCCTCCCATTTGGGCAGGCCTGGGAAGGAATGGGGCAATTCCAGGGCTGACGTGAGCAGGAGGGACTGGCTTTGTTCTCCCTGGTGCACACAGTCTACGTGTGCTTGGAAGACAGGAACAATCCTCCTCAGGGAAGAAATAATGCAGAAACCACCCAGCTGTCTGAATCCTCAGAATATAATTACATGAAGAGATTGAAATGACAAGTTCACTTTTGAAGGTTTTGTTCTCTGTGACA
This sequence comes from Falcunculus frontatus, assembly GCA_013398115.1. Lineage (NCBI taxonomy): Eukaryota > Metazoa > Chordata > Aves > Passeriformes > Falcunculus > Falcunculus frontatus. Next base: position 154,821 of record VZRV01009507.1, read on the forward strand.
AGGCTGAAGTTATCTCCTCTGCTGAAATGCAGAAAAACAGAATTGTAATGGCAATTAATTTACATTCAAATAGCTCTTTTCATCCACCTGGATCCTGCAGAGCCCTGAACTGTGCTAGCTGAGCACACAAGCAGGCGATGGGGCTCATTCATCCCATGGAGACATGGGCAGTTGTGGCGGGATGCTGGAGGCAGCTCTCAGTAATCAGAATGGATGGAGACGTTATCGATCATCTCAATAAAAAGCCAGCATGTCCATGTCCTTCAGGGTCAGTGTGTGGGTAATACCCAGCTCCACATGCTCAGTGTAAGTCACAGCTCATCAGGAGCACAGCCTGGGCTGTGCCCTCAGATCTGTCCTGGAGTCACTGGCTGCCTCAGGGTGAGACATTCACACTGCCCACTGCTGTCCTGTCTCCTGCACAAGGTCCTTAGGAAAAAAAAGGATGGCCTCCCTGTGGGGCAGCTCCTTGAAATCCAGATGGGGATCAGTCCCTTGGGATTTACTGCAGAGACATTCAGCAGAGCAGGGCACAGGGGGAAGCTGCTCCAGGGCATTCCCTGCATGGGGTTAGGAAAATCAAAGCTGGGAAAACACCAGTCCAAGCCCATGTGAGGCCATTCCTGATCCATCTGCCAGCAGCATCCCCACCACCGGAGTCAGCAGGACGCTTGCCGAGGTTGGGGCCGGCTCCAACGCTGCATCAGGCAGTGGCAGTGAATCAGAAGGAAGCAGCCCTGGACATCCAGAGCAAGGAGCTGTCCCGAGGATCCACGTGTCACCCATCCCACGTGTCAGTGATGCTGGTGGGGTCAGAGCGCTGGGGACACAGGAGGGTCCCATCCAGCACTGCCAGCTGTTCTCACTGAGCCGTGCTTGGGAGTGGGTGCAGGAATCAGCGGATCCCAGCACAGACACGTTCATGGCCATGGCCTCACGCTGCCCTGGCTGACCCAGGCTGCAGCTCCATCCCCTCGAGCAGAGCTGCCATTGCCAGAGGACCCCACTGCTCCTCAGGGGGCTTTTAAAGGGAGTTGCCTGGGACAAGGTTTAGGGGCATTCCCAGCTTCCATCAGCAGCCTCTCCTCTGCCCTGTGCTCTTGGCTTTGCTCCCAGTGATCCCCTCCCCAGCCAGCCTCACAGGCTGCTTCTCCTTCTCTTTTTTGTAAATTCCCATGCTCTGAGTACGGGTCTTACATGAGTCCCCTGCTGCCAGTCATGAGGAGTTATAACCAGCTCCTTTCAGATAATTACAGAGTGCATTTCTCTCCTAGGAAGAGATGCCCCAAATTGCTTCCTCACACACATGTACATATTTTTAATCTTCTTTGTTTTGTGCGGAGGGAGACTCAGAGGCATTGGATGGCTGCCCGGCACAACTGATGCCAAATGCCAAAAATAGTGAAAAAAATTAAATCTTTTCTCCGTTATTTGCCTCAAATCCACTGAGAATGGGGACAAGGAGTTGAAGTGCATCTGCCACGACCATCCCTGCTGGCGGAGTGGCCAAGGAGAGAAAAGCATCTCCCCCAGAGACGGTGCTGATGCAGGGGGGTTCTGCTGCAGGCCTGGTGTCACCTGCAGCCTTCTCTCCCTGGGGCTCTCCCTGGGGCTCTGCAGGCAGCCCCATGGCAGGGACACCTGGGCTCAGCCACTCTGACAGCCTGAAGTAGCTCCTGGGTCTCACTCACGGGATGGAGGAGAAAACAGAGGGGAAAATCAGAAAAATGAGGCAGCATCGGAAAAAGTTGCAGGCACCCAGAAAATGGGTTTCTTCACTGTAGTTTTTCTCTCTGCTGCTGGGCAGCAAAACTCTACACAGATTTTCAGCAACCTTTAGGTGAGTTTTTCACAAAGCTGCTGCCAGTGTTTTCTCCACGGGATGTTCAGGCAGGTGCCAGGCGTGCACTAGGGACCAGCCAGCGTGGGCAATACTTGGCTGAACATTTTGCTGCTGCTACCACCCTGCAAAAAGGAGATGCTGCTTTGGATTAACTAAAAGCAGCTGGACGTGCTAACGGGAGAAGACTCCATCAAAACAAAGCAGGTCCTTCTTCCCCACCTGCCAGGACCACGTTCTGGCCCGAGAAAGCCTTTCCCTCTGCCCTCAGCCCCGAGTGAGCCACCTCCAGGCACTCCTTGTCTTTATCACCAGGTTAATTAGCACCCCAGTTTCTGCCTTTGCAATTAACCTCCTTTAAACAAAGCAAAATACATCCCTTGCAGAGCATCTGGGACACCCAGGAGTGGACAGAAGCCAGCCCAGAGTGAGGCAGGGATCAGATCAGAGCTGCAGCCTCAGGAGAGCAATGATGGGCTGTGAGAGCAGCCGCCCACCCACAGGGGCTCTGCTGCCTGACCCCAGCTCCTGCACCGGGGCTGCCACAGGGTGGTTCACTTGTTCTTTCCTACACCCTACAAACACCTTAAAAAACAGGGACTCTGCATGTCTTTTCTGAAATCTTCAGCTTGCAGTTTTATTTTGTGATGGGCCTGTACAGTAAAAACCACATTAGTTGCTCCCTGTGGGTAGGTAAAGGCTTAGTTTATGTCCTAAATAAAGCTGGGAAATCGATGGGATATTTTTGGCTCAGTATCTGAGCAGCCAAACAAAATTTTTTTTAAAAAAATTTAAAATAGCAAAACCTACAGAGTTTGGAAAAAGCTGACTCGGGTTGGGAGATTTTAAAGGGCAGAAAAGTGTGAGGAAAGGGTTAAGGAGGAGGGGAAGAGCTGAAGGTTGTGAGTTTGCTTAGAGAAGAAAGATCCAACCATCCCTGCATCCAAGTGGAGGGATGTGTTCAGCCAGCCCTAACACCACAAACACACCTGTCCCACCTGGTTTTCGGGTATTTATCCAAGTCTGCCCTTTGCCTGCTGAAGAAAGAATATTCCAGACTCTGGGCACTCTCTTGCTTGCTCCCTGTTCCCAGTTAGCACCAGGTATGCATTTCATTTCAGAGTTTCTCTTATTTTTAATATATTTCCATAACTCGTTCATGCTGCCTTTAATGTTTTGCTGTATCCTGCTGTTCCCTCACATCCCAGACGTTGCTGCTCCTCCTTCCCAAGCCCTGTTCTTGCACTTTGTAAGAGTCCTGTTTGTTTTCTGGTTGCTCCTGAGGCAATCCAAGGTCTGTGCTCCTCATCCTTGTGTAACTCCAGCAAGTGTGTCCCGGAGTGGTTGTGAAGGAGAGCTGCTGTCCGTGTTTTCTATCCCCGTGGTCTGTTTCTCCTGGGAAAGCACAAATGTCCAGGTGTGTGTTTGCAGGGAGTCTCCATGGCCCTGGCACGGGCTTGATCCATTTTTCTGATGGAGCCTGGCCCGAGCCTCACTTTCCCCATTTCTTTTCTCCCAGCGATGTGCTGTCAGTGTCACTGAGCCAAGCACATGTGTTTACTATGAGCACAAATTAAGAGAGAGAATTACTTAATTAGAACTAAACATTAAACTAATTGCTTCCCATTTCAAAGGCTTTGAAGTAAAAGCAGTACATGAAATTTTTCTCTTCTTGGTTCCTTTTCCCTACCAGGCATCAGGGTTTGGGGAGGCTGGAAGATGCCCTCTTTCCAAAAACTTAACCATTTCCATTGGAAATTTAATCTTTTCCACACTTCTGGAAACTAATGTTGAGTTTCTCACTTGTACCTTCCTGACCTCTCAAAAGTGGCTGAGAGAGAGGGAGCACTGCAGGAGTCCTGCCTGAGCCCGGGTCACAGACAGGGGTGGGTTTGGGGAAATGCCCAGTGAAAGGCAGGAAAAGCTGGAATGTGTCACTGCTACAGAAGTGCTGTCTCCTGTGAGATGAGCGGGAGGGGGTGACTGTGGCTTGGAGAAGCTGCAGGGCATGGTCCTCACCGGGCCACAGCACTGGGCAGCCTCTAAAGAGAGGAGAAGGACAATCCAGACGTGCAGAGACCGGTGAGGGAGCAGCTGAGCAGCCTCCTGTCCCTGGGCACCGGCTCTTCTGCTTAAAGCTGCTCAGGGCTCTAGGGCTGGGGACAATCCCAGCTTCCCAACTTCCCAGCACGGAGCCCACACAGCTGTGCCACCAGGAATGGGGCTCAGCATTTGGGTTATCCCCCTCAAATGTAGGGCTGTGCTGTGCCTGGGAGCCCTCGCTGCGGGCAGGACCCGAGCTCCACACAGAGCTCTGCTACAGGAAGGGCTCAGCACAGCAGCTGCTATGGGGAACTTTGTAATTTCATTTCGGTTAGAGTCAAGATTGTAAAGTCCCTGCATCTCTTCTGGCATATCTCTTCTATGTCCTATTACACTGCAACAACGATAAAATTAAGCCACCTCTTCCCATAACCCAGGAAAAGGCTGAAATAAACCCACAGTCACATGTGTTAAAGCAGGGACAGAACCATGAGAGCACAGAACCTGCACTCAGCTTGCTCTGCTGCGTTCTCCTGGCAGGTGAAAGCCACCAGGTCGGCTGGAAGATGGCTGTGACCTCCAGTCCCTCTGAAATAGAAATACCTGGGTCATTAAAATAGACATTGTGTTAGAGGAGCCCTTATAGCAGGCAGTAAGATCCCATGGGAAGACTAGTTTAAGGCCTTAACTGTTTCTTAATATTCTTAAACAAGTCCAGCCTGCTTTTCATCTCGATACAAACTTAGCATAAGTATTTGGGAGCTTGTCTTCATTAGTAAAACCCATCAAGAAAGGATGTGGGTAGTTAATCCTAATAAATGCATGCTTAAGCCTCAGACCTCTGCATTTTTTTCCCATTAATGCTTTTGGGGAATTCTGTCTGTGTCGGACAAACTGCAGGGACTGTTCCTTGTCCCCCCAGGTCCCCCGAGCCAGGGCACTCTACACCTACCGCGGGCACAACCCCGGGGAGCTGCGCTTCAACAAGGGGGACACCATCGTGCTGCTGCGGCAGCTGGACGAGAACTGGTACCTGGGCGAGGTCAACGGCATCAGCGGCGTTTTCCCAGCCAGCTCCGTGCAGGTCATCAAGCAGCTGCCCCTGCCCCGGCCCCTGTACGGCCCGGACCTGCGGAGCCGGGCCAAGGCGGAGGACAAGGACAGCGTGACCTTCCCCAAGGTACCCGCCGCGCCGGGGGCAGGGACGGGCGCGGGGCGCTGCCGCTCCGCAGCCCTGGGAAGCGCCTCTCCGCTGTCAGGAGGGTTCCCGAGCCCCCTCAGACACTGCGGATAACCTCCCCTCCGGCTGCCTCTGGGCACAGAGGGTGACAAAGGGCATCCAGAGAGGGATGCGGGTGGCCCCCAGGCTCGGCCGGCGCCAGCTCAGCGCGTCGCAGGCGGCGCTCCCGGGGCTGCGGTTCCAGAGACCTTCCAGCCGCCCGCTCCCTGGCAGAATTCTGTCAGCACTGGTCTAGACGTTAATTGTGTTGTGCAGTTCAGCTTGAGATGCAGCCTGTAAATGGCACCGGCACCAGTTCCTAGAAATAAAATTAATACTTGTAATGCCCATAATTACAGCAAGCTCTGCTTTGTGGCTGTTTTATAGGAGGACACAAGCAAAACATCTTATTTGAAGCTCTAATATTTTTTTTTAAATGTCTTTTCATTTAATGAAATCATTTTAGCTTCAATAATGACTTATTCAAGTCTGGCATTAACAGACACAAGTTAGTTAAGGGACACATAGAGCCACCGAGGAATTAGAAATTTCTTCTAGAGAAGGCAGAGGTAGGGCTACTGTGGGAGACACGAGGCTCTCCCGGCTCTGACATGCAGTTTGTGCCCCATTTTATCATGTCTCCTGGTATTTAGATAGGCAGAAAAATGTTTCCAGTTTAGGCTAAAGTTTGCTCACACACAGAAATGACAGGATGGCCGTGGCACATGTTGTACCTACACACACGCTGTGGGCTTTAAACCTTATTTTGGAGAGGGAAAATGAGAAAAACACCCCTGTTGTAAAATAGCAAAGTCTGGGAGCCACCTGTACCTCTCCTGCCACGGTCTCCCTGTCCATCCCAGGCATGGAGCACACTGCCTCCCACGAGTGGGTGCAAATCTCCAAGTTTTGCAATTCATTAATGTCAGCAGTAAATCATGATTAATTCTTCTGGCACCCATCGTGGTGAAAAACACTGTCACCACATGCCCTTTGCTACTAACACCCCGATCAGCAGTTTCCAAGAAATACTGTGTGAACACTGCCCATATGCAAACTCGGGGCCTGCCTCTCCCTCATTAACCCCAATCCTTAACAAGTCAGGAGTTTTTCAATGGGAGCAGCATCAAGCCATGAATGTTCAAGCTGGCAGAGATGGAGCTGGGTGGATCTAATCCTGCCAGGAATGGCACCATCAGCGAGGGCCTCTCTGAGCCCGTGCTGTACCATCAGCTGCAGGGCTTGGGTGTCCTGCTGCAAGATGCATCCCCAGCACAGACGGGGAAAGGGCAATGAGTCTAAGCATCCCTTGTCATTCAGAGTTAGAGGTATTACGTACAGCTCTCCCTGCACCTCTGCCAGCCAAAGCTTTGGACAAGGAATGTAGAGGGGGGAGCACTCATCCTCAGTAACCCCCTGTCTTAGCACAGGCTTTTCAAACCAATTTTAATTTTGCTGTCAGCTTTGAATCGGGAATTTTACACCCAGAATTTGTCACTGACAACAGATGAGAGAAATGACAGAGCCCTGAGATTTTAGAGATAACCTGTAATTCCACCTGAATCCTGCCTGCAGCTCTGCTGCCAGATGGGAAAGGGGAAGCAGAGCAGTGGGGGGCTGTGCCAGGTGTAACTCCTGAAACCCCGACACGTCTCCCGTTGTCTCCTCCAGCCAAGCACCCCCGCTCAGCAGCTCCTGCAGGCCACCAGGAGCCACTGGTCCCCCCAGTTTAAGGGCGCGTCCCTGCGAACGGCGTCTCCCAAGGCCAAGGCCGCGGATTCGGCGGCTTTCCCCAAGGTGCCCGACTCCAGACGGAAAAGCCTGCGGCAGTTCTCCATCACCACGGCCCTCAACACCCTGAACCGCATGGTGCACGCGCCCACCGACCGCCCCGCGCTGGAGATCAGCTCCCCTGTGCTCATCAGCTCCAGCAACCCCACCGTGGCCACCCAGAGCAGCGAGAAGGCCGAGTTCCCCTACGGGACCCCTCTCCAGGTAAGGCAGGGGCAGTGCTGGTCTGCAGCCAGCACCTGGGATGATCCTGAGACACACTGAGTCTGCGCTGAGATAGAAACCCAGGCTGACCTTTTGCACTTCATCCTCTCGAGGCCCAAGAGTCTCATTCCTTCTTCCCACACTGACTAAAGATCCGAGTGCAGAATCTTCACAGATACCTGAAATGGGAGAAAAAGGGGTTTTTTACATTTATATGACATCTTTCATATGGAAGGTTGCTCCAACATTTTATAGAGCAATCACCCAGCCCCTGGCAGTCTGTGTCCAAGCAGGCACTTTGTACTGAGCACCAGCCTGCAGAGAGCCAGCATGTGATATCCTGGTTATGGAGGGGAAATTAAACCCTACAGTAGTTCCATAATTCAACTGGAACTGTATCGTCTCACACCCTCGAAGGGATCTTACCCGAAAGTCTCAGTGTGAACTACTGCCAATAGCAGAAACAAGAGAGGGAACATGTTATGGTTTGGCCTTAGAAGGGTTGGAAATTCCTTGCTTTCAAACAGCAGTGTCGCTCCCAGAGGTTTGCAGGGGAATCTGTGCCATTTCTGGGGCTGCACAGGATGCAGCTTTCCCTTTCCATCTCTGGGTTTGGGCTGCAATGACTAAGCTGCAAGCTGAGATTCCTTTGCAAGCCCGGGTGGGCACTGCCAGGGTACCGGGGAGGCCGAGGGAGCAGGGGGCTGCACCCCAGGCCCAGGCAGCAGCAGCACACTGCTGGACCAGCCAAGCCAGAGGGGCTGTGCCGGGGGTTGTAGGGCTCCTCGCCACAGGACGTGCCTGCCTGGCATTCCCACCGCCAGGGAGCAGGTCGGACTCATTTCGGGCCATAAAAGGGAATAAGCAGCGCTGCCCCAGCCCTCCTCCGGCTCTCGCTTCCCCTTGGCGGTGCCACGCCGGGCTCAGGTGGAGCCAGAACCAGTTTGCAGGGCTGCGGTGGCCGTGTCTGTGCATGTGCCTCTTGTGCAAGCGGCTGTGGAGTGAGGGCAGCGGGGCACCCACGCCCTCCCTCTCTGCTGGAATCTCTTCCCAGCCTCAACTGAGCTGATTCCCTGGGCTGGCGATCCTGGGGTCAGGGAACATCTGTCCGAGAGCTGCTGCCCTCCCTTGCTGCCCGGTGAAGGGAGCTCACAAACCCCACAGCTGCCCCCAGTACACCTGGCTTTCCTGTGCCCTGAGAGATTGGAACCTGCGGGGTCCGATGTCCAGCAGCACTGAGAGCTCCCACCACCCGGGATGGGATGGGATGGGATGGGATGGGATGGCATGGCATGGCATGGCATGGCATGGCATGGCATGGCATGGCATGGCATGGCATGGCATGGCATGGCATGGGGAAGACTCCCCTCCCCATCACGCAGGACACTCTCAGTGGGGACTCGCCTGTGTCAGCAGTGCTGGGGGTCACACTGGTGACATGCTAGAAGGGGAGATGGAGTGAGAGAGGCATTTCAGGAGGGCAGGGAATTAAACCATTTGTACTTACAAGGACTTGCAAGGTACTCGCAGGAGAGCAGCAAAAGTGAATGCTGAAATCAGTTATACGTAGCTTGAAAATATTTCTTTCGATCTTTTTTCCTCTCTGCATGTTGCAAATGCAAAGGCAGCTTTGAGGATGCCCTAAATGATGGCTGCTCCCAGGCAGAGGGGAACACAAAGATGAAAAACATGGAGCTTTCCACCCAGAAGGGGACATTTCAACACAGTTCCATCAGGAAAACCAGCAAAAGGCTGCATTTTGCTCCAATGCAGAAAAAAGAAACTCCAAATACCCAAATTTCAAGCATTTTGATTATGGTAATTAATAAAACAGAATTATAATTTCCAGTCAACTTTATGAGCACCTGGCCCGATCCTGCCTGGACTAGAAAACGAGGAATGCAGGGAAGGTTTGAAGCTGACCTGCCACTCCAGGTCTGAGACAGAAGCTGGAATTGCTGGGGTGTTTTAATTAATTTAATTTACTGGAGAGCACCAGGGCGGGTGAGTCACTTTTCTTTTTTCCTAGGTCCTTGCCAAGCCAGTGCTCCAGCACCGCATTACAGACATGACCACTAGAAATTAGATTAGAAATGAACACGGGATTAAAGCCCCAGCTTGCATCATTAAAGATCCTGTGGTCATTGCTGGGGAGCACAGCTGCCAGCCACATCCAAGCACGGCGATGTCCCGCTGCCCTGAGCTCCCCGGGACACTGCTGGCACCGCCCTGCCCCGCTGGGAGCTCTGCTGCCCCCGACAGAGGCCACGCTCCTGCCAGCACAGCACAGCACAGCACAGCACAGCACGGCACAGCCATGGCACTGCCATCCAGGGCCATCCAGAGCACAGCGCTGGGTTCCAGATGGGAGCGAGCTGTTGCTGGCAGCTCCTCACCCCGGGGCACGTTCTGTGCTGCAGAAGGGACAGCTCAGCAGAAGAGCATCCCCAGGGTGCTGGACTGCTGGCTGCCATCCTCCCTGCACACCTCCGGCACGGCACTGAGTGCTCCCTCAGGTTATCCTGTTCCATCACTGCTCCCTGAGCTTCCCCACAGCCCAACTTTGCTGTCCCAACAAGCTCCATTCTTAAAGGACGGGGTGAGCACCATCAGTCCAACCGAGCTGTGCCCTGGGACACATCTCTGTGTGGAAGGACCATGAGTCAAGCAGCTGAGAGAGCTGGGGGAAAAGGAGGCTCAGGGGAGACCTTAATGCTCTCTGTAACTCCCTGACAGGAGCGGGAGCCAGGAGGGGGCCGGGCTCTGCTCCCAGGCAAAGGGAGAATAATAAGTGACAGGAGAAGAGGAAACAGCCTCAAGCTGTGTCAGGGGAGGTTCAGGCTGGACATCAGGAATAATTTCCTCATTGAGAGGGTGGTCAGGCATTGGAAGGAGCTGCCCGGGGAGATGCTGGAGCCCCCATCTCTGGAGGTGTCCAAGGAACAACTGGACAGCACTCAGTGCTCTGGGCTGGTGACAAGATTGGGCAGAGGTCTCGATGATCCTGGAGTTCTTTTCCAACCTAAATGATTCTGTGTTTCTGAGTCTTCCTCTTGCTGCCTGGTCTTTTTTTAAGCCAGATGCTCCAGACTCTTCTACTTCCTGAAATGTCTTTGGTGGTTTTTTGAAGGGTGGGTGAAGCCAGTCAAATGTTTCAGCTGCTCCTCCAGTGGCTGAAAGAAGCTGATAATCAGATTAATACTTTGTTTTCTTTGCTTCCTTTCTCCCGTAGGTCAGCACCTCTTACTACCCCACGCCAGCACCACTGGGGCCCCCGGCAGCCATCGTCACCCTTCCCCACCTGCAGCACCACGGGCCAGCTTACCTGTACGTAAGGAAACTGAAATACTGTGGGGGCAGGCTGTGATCTCCTGCAGCCTCACCGTGAGCTTGCTCCTGCCAGATGGCATGGGAGATGCAGACAGACCAGAGCACAGCTTGGATCCAAATGCAGATCCATGTAGGAATGGTCTGAGCAGGGGGTGGCAGAGACCTGGTACCACAGCCGAGTGCATGCTCCTGCCTCTCTGCAGTCTCCATGCAGAAACTGTTCTGCCCGTTTGTCAACAACACGTTTGAGGGTTTTTTAAGTGTAAAGCAACTAATCACTCATTAAGTGCCTCTAGTTATTTATCCTGAAACCTTCATGGCCACTGGTGTTTTGAACAATCCAATTTCTGAAAACTTTCACAGAGTTAAAATTTGCAGATAACACTCTGTGATGATTACATCAAGGTAAGATTCACCATCCTGGCACTTCAGTAATGCATCTAAAACAACAACAGCATCACAACACGCTGTTTACACAGCACTCAGCCCCCTGGTGCTGAGCCAGGCTGTGGGAATGCTGGTGCCCAGGAGCAGCACCCACAGCTCAGCGCTGTGTTGGGACCCACACACACCATCATCGGTCAGCCAAGACTCCAGCACACACTTAATCCAAAGGGCAAGAGAACTCCCAAGACCTTAAAATAATTTGCAGAAGAAGGATGGTGCTAGAGCATCCCACCAGCTGCCTGGTTTGCACCCCCTGCCCTTGAGGTGACTCCTGAACAGCCCTGAGCCCACCTGGGCTGTGCCAGACCCCGAGGGAGCAGCCCCTCACACAGACTGGCCCAGCAGGTCAAACCTTCAGATGCTTGTGCTGAACAACAGGGAGAGAGAAACCTTTCTAAGAGAGTTCTGGGGTAGCCCCTGACTATCCAGACACCCAGTCTGTTGTTTCTGTTTTGTAAATAACACCTGATAATTGTGGTGTTGGGCTGTAACTCATTGATTCTTGGAGCAGATCACATTCCCCTTGAATAAAACAACAGTGCAATTAAATGCATTACACTGGAGACAAATTCAAGTTCTTTAAAGAACAAATAGGGGAAAGTTTTGAAAAACACGCCATTTTCTTTTGCTGTTGTTTTGCTGTGTGCTCACACGTGGGTCAGTGAGGAGAACAAAGCTTCAGCCCGTGGTCCCAATCCCAGAATCCCACAAGAGAGGTCCAGAAGGGATTTCAGACTAATTTCTAGTCTGATTTTCTCACTACCCTGGAGTGGAGCCATGTACCTTCTCCTACCTCCTCCTCTGTCCACTTCATTCTCCATGGCCTCCAGTGACAGCGACTGCAGTCCCTGTGTTCCAGTCAAGGAGAATGCGGGAGGGAGAGAGGGAGGAAAGAAGGAAGATGGGGCAAGAGTGGTGCTCTTCCCTGGGCCTCCAGCACCTCCTGGTGATGCTCCAGGCAAGCAGATCCAAGGCCTCTGGTTTCGAAGGCAGAAGGTATTCCTGATGCTATCTCGAACAGGGCACCATACCTGTGCTCTTCCAAGAGCTTTGCCTTAGGACAGGTACTTGTCAGGTCCTGATCGGTGTTTCTGATGGAGCACTCGCTGTGTGAGGTGCAGAGCAGCAGCTTCCTCCTCCCCAGCATTTGTCACCCTGGCTGGCACTTCTGGGACAGAAACCATCCTCCTGACCTGCTTTGTTCTCCGTTCCTGCTGGCTCTTCTTTTATTCATATCCCCTTTGGCCTGAGGTAACAGGCTGTTTCCTCCCCGCAAGTTCTCTGCACAAGCGGCAGCACCCGAGCCCTCGATGCAGCAGCGGCCGAGGAGGCTCCGGGCGAACAGCAGCTGCTCGCCCGCGGCCCCGGCCCTCGGCTCGGTTCAGCCCCGGGGCTCCAGGGCGCTCCAGCCGCCCCGCACGGGGCCGTTCTGCCTCCCCTCACAGCCTCTCTCCGCAGGTGCGTGGCTCTCCACTCCTATGCGGCTCACGGACCCGACGAGCTGGAGCTGCAGAAGGGAGAAGGGGTCCGTGTGTTCGGGAAGGACCAGGACGGGTGGCTGCGGGGCATGTCCCTCGCCACGGGCAGAGTCGGCCTCTTCCCCAGCAACTACGTCACTCCCCTCTTCAGGTCGGGAATTCCTTACGGGAAACAAAAACGCGTGGAGAGGGAAGGGGGAACACGTAGAACTTGGGGTCTGCTTGTTCCCACAGAGGAACCATGGCAAGGCTTCCCCCCGGTACCGACAAGGGACCCCCCGGTAGTGACAGGGGCCAGGGGTCCCTCGCCAGGTGGGACGGCACCCGGCAGCTCTCACCCTTCTCTTCCAACAGGAAATCGAGTCTCTCCGAGTCGAAGATGCCTTCCCTGTACACCTCATGGACGCTGTCGACCTCGTCGCTGTCCTCGCAAGGGAGCATGTCCGAGAACGGCCCGCGGCAGAGCCGAGCCCTGAAGCCGCTGCTGCTGCCCGTGCCCATCCCGTCCCCCGGGCGGAGCGCGGCGGCTCCGGCCCCGCTGCGGCGCGGCCGCGGCAGCACCAGGAAGAGTAAGTGCTCGGGGGCCCTGGGAGGGACAAGAGGGACACAATCCCCCAAACCACAGCAGCTGCCGCGGTTAATGGTCCCACCCCCCTGCTTGGCCCCAACTCTGGCTGCTTTGGGAATTCCAGGGGGTTTGACTCGGCGTGGAAAAATTCCTCGCAAAGCTTTGTGCAGAGCTCGGTGGTTATATTCTTTCCAAGGAGGCTGCAAGGTTTATCTTCATCCCGTACCCACTGTTTTGTGATACACTTCCAAGAGTATTTGGGGAACCAAGCGGTGTGTTCCCAGCAGTGGCAGCAGTGCCCTGGCAGGGGCCACTGGCAGTGGTTTTACACTCGGAATGGGTCCCGGTGCACAGGGGAGGGCACACGGTGGTCCCCGGGAGCTACAGCCCCGCAGCATCCTGTGAGCAGGGCTGGCGGTGCAGGGCTGTAACCAGCGCTCACTCTGCGCCGTCTTGGATTCCTGACTAAATTCCTCTCCGTGGTCCTTGCTCCCCAGACGGATCCCTGCAGAGGCCGGGGCAGGCAGGAACCCCCGTGCAGATCACCGGCTCCCTCAGGCGTCCCTCGGCTGCGGGGCGACCTCAGCACTTCCAGCTTTACCCGCACGTCAGCTCCCCACCGCACGGCATCCCTGCCGGAGCTGGCATGGACGAGGCAACGAGGCCAAATTTGGCCCATGAGGCTTCCCCGGCGCTGCTGCTCAGGGGAGGGGAGAGCCGAAGCCCCTCCGTGTGCAGCTCGGTGATCCTGGACGCCAAAGAACCCCCGGTGAAGAGCGAGGCAGCTCCAAAGCCGCCTGCGTCAGCCCCGCCGTCCATCCTGGTGAAACCAGAAACCTCCCGCAACAGCGCCGAAAAGGTACCGCCAGCGCTGCCCCCTGCCCCAGGCGTGCCCTCGGAGGGAGCCAGCAGCGTCAGCCAACACCAGCCAGGGCCACATCCCCCGAGGGCTTTGCTCCGTCCTCACCAGCATTTCTTCCGATAGAAATCGCTGGGATGGGCACATGCGTTAAGAAATCGGGTATTTGTGTTGCTGACGCAGCCGTTCAGATTAAGCCCTGAAGAAAGGCAGGGCGCTGCAGGGGCTCTGTCCCTGTCACCAAGTTCAGTCACGAGCAGATCTCGAGACTCTTCTGAGGTCATAAATTGGGCAAGAATCTGTGAGTTTGGGAGGAATGCCACGGACTTGGTGTCAGGCAGAGCCTTGCAGAACTCCCCCATCTCCCTCATGTCGCTTGGGCTGAGCCATTTAGAATGGGAATTTCTTCCCCCTCTGGCAGCCAGAGTGAAATTTCATAAAGGTAAAATCATTCTGAAGATTGGCCTAGTGACAGCTTCCCCTTCCCGTGGTACCCAAAGACGTGCCCAAATCGTTCCACAAGCCCCCAAAAGCCCAGCCAACCTCAGAGCTCCCAGGCAGCTCAGCATCAGCTGAGAGAGCCCAGGGGCCCTGCGAGGGCAGGACCTGCTGCTGCCGTGCTGCCTCCCCCTC
>VZRV01009507.1:169314-201940 GCA_013398115.1 Falcunculus frontatus
CTCTAGCTCGGTCGACGGCTCTCAGAGCAGCCCTCCTTGGTCTGCAGTAGCTGCCAGCACTGCTCTGCTGGTCCCTGGGCTCTCCTCCACCTGCCATCAGCTGCACATCACCCTGGGCTTCTGTGCGGGCACCCCGTGGCCCGGAAGGATCCAGCCGCCCCCTTAGCACATCTCCCCAGTTCTGCAGGGCTCAGTGGGGAGGGCGGGCAGGGTCTGCTGTTCCCCCCTGACTCCGGCCCCCTTCTCGCTGCAGCAAGTGAAGACGGTGAGGTTCCAGAACCACAGCCCGCCGCCGCCCAAGCGGCACAGCCTGCAGCCCTCGCCGAGCCTGCTCCGCAGCAGGACCGAGCCCGAGGGGCTCCTGCCCGAGGCCGGCCTGGGCCCCGAGCTGCTGGTGCTGTACTCGCCCCGGCTGGGCTCCAGCCCCCTGCACCCGCGCCGGGCGCTGCACCCCAAGGCGCTGTCGCTGGACCTCTCGGGGCAGCTGACCTTCCCCATCAAGAAGAGCTACAGCAGCATCTCTGCAAACTGACCGGGTAACCCGCGCCTGCCTTCCTCCCCGCACCTGCTCCTCTCCCTCGGCGAGGCCCTGCATCCTCCCCCAGCGCTGCCAGGGCCCCCGTGTTCCGTGTCCCCACACTGCCGGCACCGTCGGGATCTGCGTCTGGGGCTTGCGGAGAGCTGTGGAACCTCTGAGGGACCCCCTGCCCCAGGGCTGCTGAGCACAGGGAGCTGTGCCAGGGCTCCGTGGCACTGGCCACTGGCACTGGCCACTGGCACTGGCCAGGGTCGCTGCCTGTGCGGTACCACAGGAGCAGCGGGAGGGCAGGAAAGCCTGCGGGTACCAGAAAGAGTCACACTTGTTCTGATCTCCTCAGGGCTGCAGGAAAGCCCACAGAGATCAATCACAGGCTCATTACCTGCCTGTCTCAGGATAAAGAAACCATAAATCAGAATCAGTCAGCTTTTGGCTGATGGTTCAAGCTGCCTTTGAGGGGAGGGGGTCACTCAGATTTTTTGTGAGGGTGGTTGCTTGCTTGCTTTCCTCCTGGGTTTTAGCCCAGGAATTTTAACACAGAAGTCTAAAAGGTGATTTGGAGGGGAAAGAGCCAGTGGGAAGGGCTTTGCTATCACTGCAGTCACCCAGGCTCTGCACTGAGGGCACTGAATCTCCGTTCCCCTCATTGCTTGTTTTCCTCTGAGCACCTGTCAGCTACCTCCTGCCCATGAGCTCCGTCCAGCCCCTTCCCACCACCCACTCACTCAGATGTGGCTGTTGTAAATATCTTAAGTGGGATTCATGGGTTTCAGCCTACATTCAGATGCATGAAACATTGTCTATGTAACAGAAAGCAGAATTCAGAGTTCACCATGCCCCAGATCCCCCTCTGCCCAGGCAGCACCAGCTCTGGCTTCCAGCTTACCCAATCTGAGCATTCTCCTGTGAGTCCTGGGAAGGCCAGCAGAGCCATGCCGGCTCACAGCTGTGCCTGCTCTCCATCAAACCTCTGCACAACAGATTTTGGCTTTCACACTTAGTTTTCATTGCTGGTTTATCCACCAGCAGTTCCCACCCCAGCTGCAGGCACTGGCCGCTCGCTCTCGTGACAGCAGGAGCTGTGCTCCCTCCAGAACTGCCGTGGAATCCCATCCGTGGTTACCTGCACACAAACCCAGGGAAGGAACTCCAGTGTCAGTGGAAACTCTCCGAGGCCCTGCTACAGCCTCAGAGAAAGACATTTTTTCCTGAAACTACACAAAGGGAATGGATAAAACAATTCACTACGCCACAACCCCTGGACCTTCCCTCTTCCAGACTTTCTCTGTCTGTGGAGCAGGAAAGCTGGATCTGCCTGTGGGGATTTTCAGTGGCACAGCAACCTCCAAGGCACAGATCTGTTCTCACTCTGCTCTCTGTCAGTATTCCAGCTCCTGCAGAAACACCCTGACAAGCTGCAAACGTGCTGTGTGCCCAGGTATAAAAGGTGGCAGTAGCTGCAAAAACGAGGGCGAGTCCAAGTCAGCGATGCCACCTCAGAGACAGCTGAATACCTCGGGGGAGATGTGCTGGTCCTTTGCTGAGGACTCCTGTCATCCTTTTAAAACTGAACCAGAACGCTGCTGGCTCTGTCGCTGAGACACATCCACATATCCCAGCACTCAGAAATGGACAGAATTGCACTCAGTGTGTCCAGGAGCAGCCCAAGCAGTACCTCACAGTGCTGGCTGGGACGGGATGGAGCCTAATGCACCTCATCAGCTCTTCCCTGCACTCTGAGGCAGCCACGAGCAGAGCCAGCAGAGCTCCGTGTCCCTGAGAGCGCTGGGCCCAGAGGAGACTTGCCCTCCACCTGCCACAGGAAAGGTGGAATGATGATGTTCTGTCTCAGGAGGGAATTCTGCAAGGAATTCCACGGGGCCATTCCGATGGTGACCGGCTCCAGCCCTGCTGCACACTGTTCTGGGAGCCTGCAGTCCCCAGGGATGAGTCCCTGCTTAGTGACCACGAGGATCTAATGGTCAGAGAAGAGGAGCCATTGAGCATCAGACCTGCTCAGGTGCCACCTGAGGCTGCACATGGGCATGGGCAGCTCCCCAGAGGAGGGGCCCCAGGCACTCAGTGTCCCCCAGAATGACCCTGCTGGGATCTGGTTCCTACTTGTCTTCCAGCCACTGAGCCTCTGGCAGCCATCCCCAGGGGTCTTCCCTACAGCCGTGCAGAAGTCAAGAGGATTTTATTATAATTTTCTTAACATGCCCACACGCTTCCCAGAACCTGCAGCTTTAGAAATTGAGTATCCCCATCCTGGTGAGCTGAGAGTGACCCCAGTGTGCAGGATGCCAGGAATTCACTCCTCTCACTCTCCTGACAGCCCCGCTCTGCTCTCAGTAAAGGTCCATTTTCTAAAACAAACATCAGAAATCCCCTCTCAGGGCACGTGACCTCCCACTTTTCACCCACACTGTATCTTTAGTCCCAGGTGTTTCAATGAACACTTCTGTGCAACAGTTTTATTTCCTAACTTCACCCTGTGTCATTTTTCACAAGCCACCAAAGCAGAACAAGAACTGCTACAACTCCAAGCCTCTCCTCTAAATTCAGAAACCCCAGGAAATTATGTGGAGAAAAAGGGCCTGGAATGAGCAGGCTTTGCTGTCCAGCCCCTGGTTCCTCCAGCTGCAGCCAGCCTGGGACAGTGGGGGGCCCATCAGCCCCCCCCCTCCCTCTGGGAACGAGGAATGCAAACGCTGGCTCCAAAACGTTTTAGTTGGAAACACCAGAGCAGCCTGGGAGTGTGTAAAATCACACATTTATCATTCTTAGGAGGTTTTTTCATTGCCCAACAGCCAGTGCAGTTCATTTGCACCATTCACGCATGTTTGAAGTGCAATCACAGCTCAAAACTTCTCAGGTTTTTTGTCATAAACTTCAGTATCTGTCCCATTTAAAAGTAATGTTTCCATATATTCATGGAACCAGTGTTTAGAACCCCAAACTGCCCATAAAGCGACGGGGACCTACCAGCAAAGTCCTCGTGAGCTCCTCAGGCTGATCCCTTCGTCCGTGTTCCCAGGGGGAAGCGGTGATGGATCAGACACTGCCTGGGAACAGCACACAAGGGACCCCTCGGTGTCAGGCTGAGGAGGACTGCAAGGGTGATGAAGGGGGAAAAGATCCATTCACACCAAAGTTACAGCCAAAACTGATCTTAAAGGCAGAAGGGGTCAACAAAAGTTCCCTGATCCTTTGCATGACCAAGCAGGGAGTTCCATTGTCTGCTTTCTGCACCCAGCCCAGGGAGTGCTCCAGTGAAATGTTACAGCCAGGGCACCATCAGTGAGAAACCATAAATTACTATTTTTACATATATATCTTAGAAACAGTAGGATGTATAGCCTTTGCTTAGTTGGTGATGGGTAGGAGGAATAAATCAAATATGTTTAGTTTATTGTTCAGAGACACTTGTACAAATTCAGGGATGCTGAATATTTTTTCCATGAAGTAAAGTTCATTTTTTTAAAAGGTTTTTTCAATTTAAGGTACTATTTGGGAGAAAAGTCAATAAACAAGAAGATATTAGTTTCCTGTTTTGTATTAATCCTCAAGCTATTTATTTTATATTTCTGTAAAAAATATAAGTTTATTCATCTAAGTTTATAGCACTAACGTTTAGATCTGTAGCCTGTAGATAATCAATTAATTGGGGCCGAATGGATTACAGCCCCTCATGCACTGGAAGCACTGGGGAGGCACTGGGAAACACGGGGCTCAGGAAAGCTTTGGCACCCACCGTGTGAGACACCAGGCCATGGCAGCTGCTGTGGCACCATTAAAACTTTTTGCATGAAAAAGCCCAAGAATGTTTATTTTCACTTTCTTATTTCAGGTTTTGCCTGTTGGGAAGGGAGTGGGGGTTACCTGATTCCAGGGCCAGGAACACGGACTCTGCTCTCCTGCTCGTGGCCAGGTTCCAGCTCAAGCTCCTGGTGCTATTTTTGAGGCTCCTTGCAGCCAGCAGGAGCCTACAATCAAACTACAAATAAATAAATAAGCAAATAAATCTGCATGAAATTTTCAGCTCACAAGTCCCAGCTGAAGATGGCAATTTAGGTTCACGCTCTCAAAGCCACCACTGGGTCAGGAAACTGCTGTGATCCTCATATCCAGGTTTAGCTTCTCAAAGAGGCTGAGCAGCAGCAGAGACAGAAACTGCTATAAAATACTCCTGCGCTTTATTTTTAAAAACCAGGCATTTTGGGTGGTGAAGGAGAAGGACGGGATGGATGAAAGGAGCCGTGGCTCAGGCTCCCTTGCAGGCAGGTGTTGAACAAGGCACTCCCAGCGTGGGGCCGGGTTCCTGCAGCCAGGACAGCCCCAAGGCTCCCAGGAGCTGTGCCCGGGGTCACCCAGGGTCCCTGGGCACAGCCAGGAGGGCTCACACAGCACAGCCAAGGATCAGCTCTGTCTGTCCCACGCAGTGACAGACCCTGCTCTGGGGTGGCTCAGTGCAGCCCCCAGCCCCTGAGCTCAGCCAGGCAGCACCACAGACCACCCCCAGCCCCCGAGCTCAGCCAGGCAGCACCACACACCAACCCCACCCCCGGAGCTCAGCCAGGCAGCACCACAGACCCCCCCCANGCAGCACCACAGACCACCCCCAGCCCCCCGGGCTCAGCCCTGGCAGAACAAAACCCACTCAACCGTTTCCAGAGAGCACCAAGTGCTCCCTGCCTCGGAACCCAACTCACAGCATCAACACAAATCAGCCGATTTTCTCCTCTTCACACATTTTGAAAGACACAAAAGAAACCCGGAGGGAAGTGACACGACCCCAGCCCAAAGACACCATTTCGCTTTACTTTGTACCTGTTCCCCTTCAACAATACTTGTTCCCACTTCAAAGGTCAGGACAGATTTTTCCAGGGTGGGAGGTTGTGGTTGGGTGCTGGGGGTGTCCCTCTGGGCTCCTGAGCCCCAGCAGTTGTGAGCACTGACCCTGGGACAGGATGGGAGCACACAGGAATGGGAGGAAAGGGGGAGGCTGAGGAAACCCCAGCTCAATCACAATCAGATGGAGCCAAAGTCCAGCTCTGCCACTGACAGTGCAGGAGCTGATCCATGCAGGGATCCACAACCACAGAGACAGACCCTTCCACAGCCCCCTCCCCACAGATCTCCCCAGCCCAGCAGCCCCTGTGCAGCTCCAGCTCCCCACTTCAGTGGGAAATAATTCCCCAGGTCACGCCCTCCCTCTGACTCAGAGCTCCCTGAGGAATAACTGCTGCTGCTTTAAACAAAATACAGGTTGTGGATGCTCCACTGGTGTCACACAGTAATTCTCTCTTCTGCCTGCCAAGTGTACAGGGATTAATAAACTGAACTGGATTCCAGAGCAAGAAATTCCTCCCCAAGGCTCTTTGCAGAGAGACATTTCACAGGGTGATATGCAACAGTGAGGATTCCTCTCTCCCAGCTGTATGGCTTTTATATAGATCAATTATTTTATATATCAGAGTATTTGCAGTGTCAGCCAAGGATGGGGCTTCTCACTCTGCTCCATACTTGATACCAGGAGTGAAAAGAAGTCCCATCTTGAGGCATTACCCAGGAAAGAATAAACAGTAAAGAGTCTCCAGGGTAACTGTTTCTTTTCAAGAGAAGCCAAAGCAGCAGAGGAAAATAATTTTATTAAATCCCTGTTTAAAAGAGCAGGGGCAACTCCCATGTGAGCTCAGGTTGGTTGGGGTGGGCTTTTTTTTAAGAGAACAAATTCTCCACTTTGTTTAATACAGATGCTTCAAAGTCCCTCCAAGAACCCTCTCACTGCCAGGTACAGGCCCATTCAATGAACCAGGTAAACAATTGTGTCCCCAATGTCCCTTGTCAGGCCATTCTCAGTGACACAGACGTGCCTCTGGGCCAGGTCAATGTGGAAGATGGCTTGCTCCAGGATAGGAGTTTTCCCTGCTTCCTCTTTGCCAAGGACTGGAACACGGCGAGGCCCGAGCACGGGGTCATCAAACCTCATCAGCTTCACTTTAGAGAGATCTGCACAGAGAGAGGAGCTGGTCAGGCCACAGCACCAACAGAGTTAACCACGGCAATGCTGAACCCTTGGAACTTCCACACCTGCTCCAAGGAAATATATTCTCCTGGGAATAACTGTTGTGTTAAGGTTTACACCAATACAAAAATGTCCTTCAGTGGTTACACAGTGAGTTACCAACAGAAATGGGGATAAACCACACAGAAACACCAGCTCCTAACACCACATTCCAAGCACTGAATTTGCTTTATCTGGCTCAGGACAGGTCTGAGTAACTGAACAGTCATTTGTCATTTTCTGAGGAATGAACTGCAGAGCCTGGAAGGAAGAGGAAGGTGAGAGCTGATTTCAATACATTCCCTATTAAAAGGCAGAGTAATAAGACTGATAAGGAAACCAAGCAGCTTGGGACCCTTCAGCCAAGCCTTCCTGCAAGTGCAGCCTTGCAGCCCTGTGCCCAACAGCACACTGACACCTTCTGGGAAGACAGGGAGGAGTCCCTGTGCCATCTCACTCGTTTCCAGCCATTCCCAAACCTCCACGGCCCAGGAGCCTGCAGTAACTCACACCACTGCAAACACAGGGCGTGTCCCACATCCTGTCACAGCCCCTGCAGGTGGCACAGCTGCACACCTGGACCACACCAGTGGTTACCTTTGATGCCTCTGTCCATCTTCATCAGGCGCCTGATGACAGTCTCCCTGTTGTCCCCTTGCCTGATGTCCAGTTTTGTGGAGAAGTGGCCATTGGAGGGCTGAGGGTTGACCAGAAACACGGACACACCAGGCTGGGAGAAACAACACAGACCTTAAAGGAGAACCTGTGCTTGTGACCCCTCAGGGGAAACAAAAAACTAAACCAAAGAAACATCTGCAGCCAATGAATCTTCTGGAGGGATAAAACCCCTTTAGAACCTGCCTGGCTGTGCTTGATACCAGCACTGCCCCAAGTCTAAAACACAGCCCAGAGTGTGACAAGGGCTTAGGACACATTTAGGGAAACCAATTACATTTTTACTTTTTTAAAAGAGTTAGAAATATTCATACATGATGAACATTCATGTTCGATCAAAGTTTTTAAATGGCATATTTACTTTTGTCTGGGTTTTTTTAAAGTTACAAATTAAGTTTTCAAATTAAGTTTTCTGACTTCCAATATCTGAATTTCTGATTTTACCTCAGTTCTGAATACAGAAAATGGTTTTCCAGGACAGCAGTCTTCTTTGATTTTATCTTCTGCTTCAGAAGCAAACTTCACTTCAATGTGATCCAGCTGTAAAAGAGAAAAAAATGAGGGAAGAGGGAATAAGCAGGAGTGCAATGGCTTTAGAGGGAAGAGCAGAGGTTACAGCCCCATCAAACAGCTGTTCATGTAGGAAAGGGGAAAGCAAACCTGCACTGACATGAGGCACACCTGAGCCCACAAAATCCTGTTTGGAAGGGACCTCTGAGGTCACCCACTCCCTGTGTGAGGGGCACAGGACCCCACCAGTCTCAGTCTCCAAGGACAGGGATCCCCAGAGCCCCCCCAGCCCCTCTGGCTGTTCCAAGCAGTGAATCCCTGTTCCAAGGATACACTGCTCCCTCCCCCACGTCAGTGGGCTGTGAAGATTTACAGATAGTTTAAAACGAAAGTTGCTGCTCACTCTCAGCTTTGCCCTGACATGGGACAAGCCCAGTGAAGTCCCACTTGTTTCATACTGTGCAGGTTACATCCAGCTCTGCAATATATATGGTTTCTAATTATTAAAAAACAACTGCTTTTGACTTTCGGTGTTGGGGTTCTTTGTTTTGGGTTTTTTAACACCACATGCCTGAGCTGTCCCCTCATTACCATGTTGCCTATTAAACTAAATTCTGCTCATCAGATGAAGCAGCACAACTGCTACCAGACTGGGTGCCTTTTACACAGCACAGTGTGAAAAGCCTGCTCCTTGCAGAGGGAAGACAGCCTGCTGCAGCCAACATGCCAGTGCAGGTGCCCAAGGACTGACTGTTCTTGCCAGCAATGCCTTGAAGCAGCTCCTTCTCCCTTCTTCAGCTGGAATTGTAAGGTACAGACTGGCTCAGAGAAAAATGCCTCTTCAGAAGTGTCAGTGGACGTCACTGTCACAGGCACACTGAGTACTGCAGGGAAACCCAGCCCTGTTTCCTGGGACCACGTCTGTAGTGCACACCCACCCCTGTATCTCATGCCAGCACTGAACAGATTTATATCCATCTATTTGACAAATAGAAACAGAAAGTCGATAAAAAACTGTTACTTGAGCATTGCACACCCAGAAGTTAACGTGAAGAGGCTTAGAGCCTTAGGGAAGGCTGCTCCAGCTATCCCAGTAAGTGCCAAGTAGCAGGTGCCAAGTCTGTACCAACCTCCAGGGAATTTGTCAAATAGACAATGTTCTCCATGAGCACTGCACGCTCATCAAACTCCAGTTCAAGATCAAGAACACGAGAACCATTTTTCTCCAAGTTTTCCTGTGGGGGGGGAAAAAAAAGTATTAAAACCCACTAAAGGCTGCAAGCAAAATGATGCTCCAAAACGGCAAACTATCCACATTAGTCATGAAAAGAATAGGCTTGTGAATCCGAGAGCTCTCTGCTGGCACAACATTAACATCGGAGCAATAATTTTCTTGTAACAGGGCTTCTTCTACAGGGAGTTGGTGACACTGATGGGAGGAGTAAGAGCAATTAAAACACATTTTTAATATAGAATTGAAAAGGTGTTTGACATTCACAGTTATTTAAATCCCTACTTAATGTGCAGGTTGAAAATTCACAAAATCAGTCAGCATTTCAGTGGTATTTCACAGCAGGAAACTCAGGCTTATGACCCAGTTTAAAATAAAGGACGAGCCCACAACACCTGGACATGCTCACAGCGAGTTCTCTGCAGGGAAATAACAACCACTTTGTACGTTAACATAAAAGTAACTTAATTAGTCCAGAAAGCCAGCAGCAACAGTCACAAGAGACACAGTATTAAAGGCAGTATAAAAACCACACGATTTTTTTTTTTTTTAACTAAAACAGAACTTCCTCTTTGGAGCTTAATCTGTCCCTGCCTGGCTCTCACATGCTGAGCCAGCTGTCTCCTTTGAAGCTCTGCTTTGTCAGCCTCAGCATGGTTGTGGTTTCCTGGTTTCCTCGTCAGTTTAATGTGAAAGATTCCCTTTTAACACGGAACTGCTTCCCTTTGTAAATCACAGAGGTTCTCCTACCTTTCAGCCCTCCTCTGACAAGTGGGAAGCACAAGCAGAAATGCTCCTTGTACCCTGGAACTGATGAATAATTGGTTCCAAAGGACACTGCTCAGGGGAGTCCGAGCTCAGGCATTTCCCTGTCTCTGTGGGAAATTGGTTACTGCTCTTTGGAAGCCAAAGGATGGGTTTGAGGTGAGCCTCAGCTCCTTCCTGCATGCCCCAGGATCACTCACTGCTGCCAGACTAAAGACACCAAAACACAGCAGTGTTTCAGCCCCAGCTCTTAGGACTGAGAGCTCGTCTGACCTTTCCCAGCTGGATCAGTGGGTCTAACACATCCCTACTGTTCTTACACACTTAGATAGGAAGCTCCAGAACTGCTCTGTGCTCTCTGCTCCTCTGAAGGCTCCCAAGCTTCCATGAAAAGGAACAATCAGAACAACCCCACAGAGACAGCAAAGAGCACCTCCACTTAGAAAACATGACAAACCTTACAAATAGAAGACATTACTATGTGCATTTCAAAAATCAAGCTAATGCTCAAGGAGAAAAAGTAATTTTTTTTTTTTACACTCACTAAGATTTTTTCCATTACTAAACCCTCTGAACTCCTACAGATCATGAAAAGTCATCAAAAAGGGTTTAAATCGTACACTGCAACCTGCCCCTCATTTTTTTAAAATTTTGTTAATTCTTTGCTTCTTGGCTGTCCCTTGTTGCTGTATTGAATTTTCATCTGCAACAGCAAGCACAGAAAAGTTTCTTTAAAGAAATGGAAACCAAGACTTTCATAGGCTTGCATGACTCAGAATGGACTATCAGAATATTAAGTGATAAACATAAGAATTACACACAAAATTTGTAATTCCATTCAAGGCTCAGAACAGTCCGTTGTTTCCTCCCTTAAACAGAAGGCAATTAATTAACTCTGGCCTTTTTCTTAACTTCCAGTTTTTATGTCTCCAAAGCAACACTTGACTCATTTCAGCATGAAAAACTGAAGAAGTCAAACAGGATAAATTTCAAATATAGAGGAATCCAGGTGTGTTTGAAGTACAGATTATATCACCCCCAAAACACAGAGAGCACCAAGCCTCAACCAGATCCAGAGCTCACCTGGGCTGATTCACATAGAGACATTTTTATTATGTATTTCTCCTAGAGATGTTGAAGATGTTTATGAACAAACCCATAAAGATGCCAAATGAGCAAAGGGCAAGGGGGAGACACTGCATTCACAAAAACTTTTCCTGTACCAGAACTGTCCCTCTGACACTTACCTTAACCATGGCAACAAAAGGCATCACCTTCTTCATATACTTCTTCAGCTCTGGCAAGGTGTTCAGCTCACTGGCAATTACTTTATTATCTGGCAGTTGACCTCCACTGACCTAAACAGGGATGAACAATCATTAAAGACAACAGCAATCATGAAAAAACTTGTCCTTCAATACCATGTACCTTTCCTGCTGTCCCATAAATACCAGCAAGGTTTGTCAGCATCATGGATTCCACAGACATTTTCTCGTCCTTTTGAAAGCCAAACTGCATTTAACACTAATACAGAAAAAAAGCCTATACAATGCCCAAAGGAGAATTCCACATGAACAAATTCCACATGGAATATTGGTTTATCTCATTACCACAAGCTGGAATAGTCAGGACTCCCTAATCTATCAGCTACAGCCCTGGTGTGCTCAAGCTGAGGACAGTTCATCAGGATCCTAAAAGCCACTCTCAGCAGTTTCCCCGTGTCAGAAGCACAGATCCTTCTGCTTTCTTAATATATTTCTTCTTATGACTGATTTATTCCACTTCAAGCTATTTCTTGTAACACTGCTAAGTGGTACACCCTTACTCAGGGACTAGAAGAAAGCTTCTCAGCCCACCTGCAGAGTAAGGCAGCAGCAGTCTTTCGGTCAACCACATTTCCTCAAACATATACTTGGAAAGAAGCATATTTAAAAGCTAACCACTTACAAATGAAACAAACAACAGAGCACAAGCATGCTTTTACTCAGAGTGTCAAAACCAATGAAATGCAACTGTCAAATCAATGACAGTCCTTGGGACATTTTCATTAAGCAACAAAACTCACTGCATAGTCGTAAAAGCATAAAGAAAATTGATCTATTGAAATGAATTGGTAACAAGTTACAGCTTATAAACTTTCTGCAGATGGAAAACGAGCCCCCAGAAAGCAGGCAAGCAGCTGGAGGGCAGAGGAAGGAGCGAGCACCTGGAAGTGCTTGCGCAGGACGGACAGGGTGGTGTGCTGCCAGGGCGGGTAGTTCTTGGCCACGTAGATGGTGCAGTGAGAAGGCTTCTGGGAAGGCTCTTTAGCACTTTTCTGAGGAAATAAAAACAATTAGGAAGGAGTCTCTAGGCAGTACAGAATTATCACAGGTGCACACCAACAGACAACCTTCACCTTTCCTTTCACAGGCGCCAGGTAGCTCTTGAGGCGGAGCCGGAGGTCGTGGGCTGCTTCCATCAGGTACTGGGAGGAGCGAATCAGAACCTCGTCCACGGGCCCTGCTGCCGGCCACGAGGCCCCCATGATGGAGCCAGGCTTTGGGCAGAGAAAGACACGAACACACTGAGGTGAACACACGTTGGGGGGTTCTCCAACCATTACAGCTTGATGGGAAAATGGAGTTTAGCCAGTTTGGGCCCCAGTGAGCACGCACCCATAACTAGGTTGTGAAGGAGCGGGCACACAGACAACACACACTTCTTTGGGAGTGTGTTCAGGACTACACATGCAATCACAACTCCCATATGGCTACAGAATGCCATCTCCAAGCACAGGGCTCAAAAAAGTCAAAACTAAGCTTTACACAGAAGCGTAAGATTATTGCATTGTTTCACTTAATTTTAGATGAGCTCTTTGTAAGCTGACAATGGCAGTGACTGGCAGTAAGGCTGCACATATCATCACAGCAACAGGCCAGCTCCCTGCAGCCACTGTCCCAGGGACAATGAGCCAGTATGACTCCTTGCATTCTGACACATTTTTTCTACTTGTACATGAATAGTATCTGTAAGCCTGACGTGGGTGTTACTGAAATCCATAAAAGCTCAGATGTGAATCAATGACAGAACTGAAACATCAGTACCTTCCCCAGCAGGGACCAGATGTGCTCACACAGGTGGGGGCAGATGGGAGCCAGCAGCAGAGTCTGCACCTCGATGAACTGGAACACCAGCTCCCTGTGCATGCCCTCGATCGCCAGCTCCCGGTACTTGTCTTTCGCTGCCTGGAACAACACACAGCCATCAGCACCCAGCTGCCAGGGAGGAGCACCCAGAGTCACACACACACACACACGTGGGCTCTAACACGCCTGCAGAACGTGAGCACCTTCTAATAACCCATTCTTGACTTCTAAGAACTGTATTTTCCTGAAGCACCCACCTGTGAATCTGCCACTGGATTTTTGCATTTATGTGGTACTTAAAAAGACTGTTTATTGGCACAAACATAAAAGACAAACATCCACGGCTGTGTATCAGGTGCTGTCATCCCAAATAACTTACATATAGATATTAATAAGGACTAAGAAAAAGGCAATGAATATGATCCATCATTACACATAATTCAGCCTATTTAACCCTACTCCTGAGCATCTCAAAGCAGCCACATGAAGGAGCATCTGTAATTCATTAAATAGAGCAGCATGGCTCTGCAGACACTCTGGAGACATGGTTTATGGAGGATATCAAAAAGCACTGTGCTTCCGAACAATTTTGTGGATGTATTACCTGGATTTCTTATGAAGAGTCCTTTATCACAAAAGATATAAAGAAAGGCAAAAAAAAGGCTCTTTTTAACAGTGCCTTTTTTTAAGCAGTTTCTTGCTCATATTAGATATCAGGACCATTTGCAGAATTGCATTTGTTTTCCTCTGGACCTTTGTAAACTGACACAAGCAGACCTCTACAATTCCACATTTATTCACTTGAAGTACTGTTGTTTCTTGACACAATTCTGATTCCAATTCAGCTGTATAATTAAGGCTCAGAGACAGAAGGATCAAAAGAAATCCACAAAGTAACAAATACCGGGTGTCACTTTCTTACAGCTCCTACCTGAAACTCAAAGAAACCAGTTTTCAGAGCTTCCTTAAACATCATCTTCTCGTAATTTTGGTCTGTCTTCATTATGCCTGCATTCATCTCACTGGGGAGGGAAGGGAAGTGACAACATCAGTACTGCACAGTCTGCCCCACGTAATGGCAACACTGTGCAAAACTGTCACCAGTGCAGCCAAACCCCACAACCTATGCTGAAATGTGCTCTGTTTTATGGAATTCATTAATTTGTAGAAAAAAATAACTACAGGATTCTTCCTAACAAGGAAAAACCTGGCCCAAACTGTATTATTAACCTTTGTACCACACCTGGCAAAGACTCTGTCATTGAAGGTGCTGGCTGGGCCGCTCCTCAGGCTGTCCCTGTTTGCAATCATCTCCTTCACCCACTCCACCCACGTGTAGAGACGAAGAATACCAGCATCTGCCATGGCTTCCACAAAGTTGGCATCTTCAACAGTGTCTCCAGCATCAGCCAAGGCCAAACGCATGCCTGAAGGAAAGGGGATCAGCTGCCATGGCTGGATGCCACGAGCTGGCCGATACCCACCGAGTGCTGTGCCTCTGCCCCCGTGACAGCTCACCTCAGCTGGAGTCAACAAATGCAAAGCCAGCTCACAAACTGCCTGGGCAGCCAGAGAGGCCTCAAAGGAGGCACTGCCCCCAGGAGAGGAACCCTGCCCTCCGTGGGAAGGGAGCAGACAGCCACCAGAACCAGGAGAGCAGCACAGTCACTGCCCAAAACACAGGGGCATGGAAGGAGGAGCGTGGCACACACGGATACACAGGGCACAAACACACACACCCCGTGCACACCAACAGCGTGCTCCTGTGCTCTGATCTCTTCAGTGAACGTGGAGAGATCAAACAGGCTGCTCCTGGAGGGCTCAGCCCCAGGAGCAGCTCCCGGCTGAACAAGGTGTGCTAACACACATCCCAATCTTCCAAGTGGAGTTCAGCTTTTCGACAAGAACAGGTGGCAAGTGGCAGATTTATTGCCATTCAACACTCCAATAAACTCCTTTGAGAGCAAAACACTCATTTTAGTCATTTTGGCATAATTGACAATCAGATGCAGGTCAGAACATACTCACCATCTGCAGAAAACTTGTCAACAGCTTGAGTGAGGGTGAGGAAGTTGCCTGTCGATTTAGACATCTGAAAGAAAGATAAGAGTGTTTGTTTTCTCACACATCCCTTGTGTTGGTGGATAAGCAAGACAGACCCAACAAGGGTTTGGGCAAACCATTTTCTCATGAATAACAGCAAAAAGCACTTGGGTAAATATGAATGAGGTCTCACAGCAAAAGACTGAACTCTGCATGCACTCAGCACCAAAATATAATCCCAGAAACTCCCTAAATTAAACTTAAATACTACTTTAAAACTGGCACTTTCAGCTCACCCTGTACTGATTTTTCAAGGAAGACTCCCCTAGGATTTGTTTTGGGGGTTTTTTTGATTCATATCAAACAGTCTCCAAGGCCTAATTCCTGGGCTCAGGTACTTTAAATTCAATTCAGTGTCAGAACTTGCACGTATTAGCAAGTTATTGGCACAAACTTTTTCATCTCACTGCATCTACTCCAATGCTCTAAGAAGCTAAACTTTAGTTAAATAAATAAACATTCTATATTACCCTAAAACTTAACAGAAATGCACTGAATCCTTCACTAAATTGGCAAGACTATGCAAGAGCTGACTTAACACAAAGTGCTACATACAATCACAGGCAAGGCAGGTTTTTACCTCTAATGAATGAAAAACTGGAGGGCACTAATGAAGAAATGTCACTATTTCCACTGCTTACATCCCAAGAAGAAGTTTCTAGTCTGGCTAGCAAAGGCCTATTTTGACAACACAAAAGCCCTGTCACACAAAACCTTGCTGTACCTTTTCGGAATTGAGGAGCAGATGTCCATTGGCTCTCACAGCTACTGGCCATTTTTCTCTGTTTGAAGACAAGGTACAAAGCTTTTGGCCAAGCAAATACATTTTGTCTTTTTAAAAAAAGCAACAAACACTTTATGTTCCAGTTTGAGATGAACACCTTAAGTGGAATCTTCAAAAAAAAAAATACCTAAGGGTTGTCTAAATATATTAAGGAGTGTCTCTGAAGATGAAAAGAGCAACAGCATAAAGGCTAAGGATTATCACTGCTGAAATGCAAGGCAGGGAGCAGTGCACCTGCAATTACAGTTCATTTACCTCACCTGCCTCTATTCAGATACTTTTAATTTAAAGGCCCGTGACTGGCACTGCCCAAGAGCACACAATAGTGCTGGGTCCACACGTTTACCCATGAAGGAAGGAGATATTAAATCACTCACAAGCATCTTTACCATACATCAGAAACCCACTTTTCCTATATGCAGTTTTATACAACCCTTAAACCAAAGTTCAAGGGAATGCAAACTGCATCTTCACCCTAAAAGCATCATGGGATGGGCAAAGATTCTCAACCAGTCCTGCACAGTCCATGTGAGTATATATGGCTATTTTAACCATCCTTGAGAAGGAATTAAGAAGACTTAATAATAAAGTCACATAAATTCCAGTGCAGGAATACAACTCAACACTGGGAAATCCATAGGAGGAGATATTGCAGAAAAAACAGGGGAAATAATGGTAAAAAACCCCTTCCATTTCAATAACTTCTATTATAGACAACTGTATCAAAGCTGCAACATGAAAGAACACATTTTCAACACAATTCTGAATGCTGTACAGTCCAAAGGCCATTAGCAAACGTGACAGAGCTCTACCTGCTGCACACCTGCATCACATCCCACCTTACCTTTGTTCTGACCACATGGCCACGTGATTGTAGAGGTAGTACGACAGGTGATTGGGAACAAGATCTTTGCCAGAAACTCTGAGATCCACAGGGTACCAAAATTCAAACTCCTCCTTCAGCTTATCCAACTTTTCTTTTGGAATCTCAGTTTTGGGGAACGGAGCTGTCTTGAAGAAGATGTAATCCCAAACCTCTTTGCTCATTTGATGTGCCCTGCACAGAATCAGCCCCACGTTGCCAAGTCAGTAAAAGCCCCTCACACTCCACAGCACTTTCTGTAAGGCAGCTTAAACCTGCTGACCCATTCTCACAGCACAGTCCACGTGATCAGCAAACAGGGACAGAGTGCCCAGGGCTTTTGCCTGAGTTCAGGTGAGTGAATCCAACATCAGAAACAAATTCAGAACTGCTCAAGCCATGCCCCTCTTAAACTGCCCTTTGAGATTTCCCAATAAAGCATGAAGACTCCCATAAAGAAAAAGTGATTAATAATTACAGCATCATCTTGAATGTCCTGGAAACCTGACAATTTCTTTTCCAAATGCCACCACCCAACCCTCAGCACCACCTGCAACCTTAAGTGAACACTGAGAGCCCCTCACTGGTCTCATGGAGCCATTCCTTCTGGCTTCCCAGAAGTCAAAGAGCAGGAGGACAGGAGAGAACTGCTGTGCAGTTCAAGATGGTCTCCTACACGGAAAATATTTGTGGTCTTTTCCCACTCTGAATGGAATGAACATTTAAAATTAATATTTACTACAAGACACATCTTACCAATTACCAGAAGTAGGATCCACAATTTTTGAAGGAAAATATTGATGAGATGCAACTGAGACCCGCAGCTCTGCAGCCACTGGGCTGCATTAACACACATCCTTCTTGTTTCTACAGAGATTTTTACTCCTGGCTCCCAGAACTTCAGCAGACTGCACCAGATACTGCCTGTGTGCATTCCAAATTAAATACTTTCAAGCCAAAGTTTGCTCCATGTTAGCACCTGCTAAGGGGCTTTGGCCTGTGCTATGCAGAGAGGAAAAGCTTTCTGGACCCCAAGTACTTCCAGTACACATTAGAAAACCACCTCAGATGATGGTCTGCACTACCAGTCCAGAATAAATCTTACAGGCTCAGGTTTGCTGGTTCAGTTCCAGCAGTTCCTGTTCTATGCTTTAAATTCCTGTGCTGTGACTGAGCTTGTGTTTGGTGCCAAATTCACTGTAAGGTGACTGACAGGATGGGCCACAAACCCCCTTTTCCTTCACACCACAGAGCAAGTATCAGTAAAAAGCATTTTCCAAGGCTGCTAGATGTTATCTACTCGCATAGGAGAGCACTCTAATTGTACATGCTTAATTACATCAAATCTGTAATTCAGGGCCCAGGATGCTCACTTCAAAGCTTGTTTCCAGACTTGACTAGCTTGTGCATAGCTTCTCTGTAATTAGAGAGGTTTGAGCCCAAATGACAGCCTTGCTCAGTCTCTCAGAGCTATTGCTGTCTGTAGGAATCAGAATCTTTATTTTGGAAATGGTCTTCAGATTAGTTACAGCATCAAGAAAAAAGTTTCCATTCCACTATGTTTCCATTCCAGAAATTAGTTCATAAACCACACAGAATTAGAGCAGATGATTCAAGGCACAATCTGAAGCGGTTTTTTTCAGCTCCAGACTGAGCTGTATTATCTCATCTCTCTGATCCCTATCACCACAGCTCAAAAGCCACTCCAACCAAGAGGTCACATGCCTCCTCCCTCTCGCCCTGCGGACTTCCACAGTCAAGTGGTGGATAAAAGATGGTTCTAAGCTTTCAGGAGAGTGACAGTGACAAAAACCAAGAGCTAAATCCTGCTCCCTCTGTACACTGGAGCCTACAATTCATTCTGGTGCACAGCAGTCTCAGAAAGCAGAGACACCTCAGCAGCCACTGAAGCCAATCACCCAACAATCTGCCAAGGACCATTTAAAGCAAGTCAAAAAAGGATTGAAAAGGGTGATTTACTCTCCACACAGTTCTTTCACAGATGCTTTTAGAGGCATTTCTCCACTCTCTCTCTCTCTCGCTGCCTGTCACACTCTTCTCTCTTTCCTCATTTCCCCTCTGCAGGCGTGCTCTACCTCAGCTCATGGTAGGTTAAGTTTAATCATTATGCTTTTTACACACAAAAGCAAAGACTCAGCCTTCTTGGCAAGTCTTTCTGCACAGCAATTCAGAAGACAAGCACACCCAATTAAACAAGGCAATTTAATGGTTCACCCTCCTTACCTGATGCCCAGAGGAGATTCTCCTTGGCCCCTCAGGTTCCCTCCCTGCAGCAGGTGAGCCACGGTGTAATAGGCCATGTAGATAGTGGAGTCAGAGAGGGACTCTATCAGCCACTGCTCATCCCAAGGTAAGCGGGTCCCTGACGGGGGAAGGCGGCTGTCAGGTACCACAGCACCAGCCCTACCCAC
Source organism: Falcunculus frontatus (assembly GCA_013398115.1). NCBI lineage: Eukaryota > Metazoa > Chordata > Aves > Passeriformes > Falcunculus > Falcunculus frontatus. The sequence goes on from VZRV01009507.1 coordinate 188,410, forward strand.
ACACACGACTCTCAAGCACACGTAAGCAGTTTATGATTTCCAGTGGGACATACCAACATACATCTGTATACGTTAGTAGTTATGCTTATGCTTTTAAAAATATTTGTTTTAAAAATTAAATTATGCACTTGAAAATTTTACTCAAGCACAAACAGTTGCTGATTTTGAATCAGTTTCCTGACACAACTCAGCTCAAGAACATCTGCTGTGGGTTACAGTGCACTTCCAGCAGCTGTCCCATGTCAGGCTACACAAGATGAAGGCTAGCCAGAATTCAAGGAGAAAACCCAAGAAGTGGTATTAGTTCCCTCTTCCGAGGCCCCTTCCCAATTAATGGCCCAGGTAAAAAGCTACTGAGATACTGCACAGACCACCCGTAGTAATGCAAATATTACCAGCCCCGTGCACTTCCAACAAAGCACGCCTTCTCTGGGATGCTGGGCCAAGATACAAGTTGGACAACGCCATTCCCACACTTCCCTACACCACTGGGGATGTTACGTGGCCCTTAAGCCTTCCAAATGAAACGAGGAGTCCCATCCTTAGGAAGCACCAGCCAAGAAAGGAGTGTTCTGCCCACCTAAGCCGTACGTCCTGGAGCACGCGTGCTCTTGTAGCCAGCCTAAGGTAGCTTCAAAATTTCTCCTAGTCTCTTCACAGAACCTGTAAGAAAGAAGCTCTTACTGCTTTCAGCCCTCTCAGACCCCACCACCAGCAGCAAAGTCACTCTCCTTCAGAGCCATGTTCATAACTCACGTCTCCAGGTGTTTCAAGCACTCTGACGCCTGCTTCTTCCAGCTCGCTTCACCATAATCTAAATACCTACAGTCAGGAAAGGTTTATTGTAATAAAGCTATCGAAAAGTAGGGTACAATTGGAGCAACTGTGTAACTACAGCTTTATTTCACTTACCACTGGTCGCAAAGGGCCACAACACACTCATCAGCAGATCTTGATATAACTTGTTTCTCGGGTTCCATATAAATCATAGCTTCACCCTAAGAGTTGAAAGGGCAATGAAAGCTGAGATTTAAGTACTTAGCAAAGTATTGAAAATCCTGACAACTTACTAAAAAGCATCCCCTCCCTTCTAATCTGGTTTATAGCATTTACTGCATGGCTCTCACCACTGCCCAGGCTCTCTGCCTCAGTATTCCCCCATGTAACATGAGGCCAGGCTTGACTGTGTGCTTCTCTGAGGCTCACAGCACTTTGTACAGAATGTATGAGGAAAAGGAGGACATAAGCACAAAGTATTTCCCACTGACTATGCCTCACTGATTGAAACAGCTCCTAGGAAACCATGGGGGGCAGAGGGAGGGGGAAAGGCAATGGAAAATGGGATGCTGAGCTTCAAATCTACTAGCACACACCACGTGTGCTGATGCAGGGTGATGGGTTACGTTATGATCTGGACACAACAACGCCACAACAACAAGGGAATAACGACTAAATGCCTGAAGCCTCTCCCACTCCCAATCCTCATTAGGGAGTCTCATTAGAGGGATGCCACAATCACTGTTCATTTACTGCTTCCCCCTCTCCGAAGGACGAGCCCAGCAATGGGGTGTTTGTACATCACATATCCCCTTTACCAGCTTGAAAGAGACTTGACAGCTCAGGTCCCACACTCCCAGTATCCTCCCAGCTATATTAAAGAACAAACTGGACCACCAGAACATGTCCTAGGGAGGGTGATAGAATAAAGCAGGGAATAAGAGAACTCTAATTAAGCTACTCAGCCCAAGAACACCAGGTCCCTCTCTCTGCAGTGTTCTGTGCTCTGCAGCAACCCAAAGCACCCTGAGGGCTGCAGAACCACACCAGGGGTTCCTCTGGCAACCCAGTCCTGTGAAAAGGATAAAATGGACAACACAGCAGCAGCTGTGTGCACACTGTCACTTACCTTATCCAACATCAGCTTCTGAATGCGTTTCTTGACATCTTGAACTTTTTGTCCTTTGAATTCATCCACCAACATCACCTGTAAAAGATGGGTCACAGGAGATCATTTTTTTCAAAATTTAGCAAGAAACAGGTGCCATAGGTGTTCAAATCAACATAAGGAAGTAGCAAGTGCTGCAATCTTTGACATGCAAAAAATAAGAGTACAAGTGTTGGTTTTTTCATTGAGTGCAGTCATCTTTACCCAAAAACAGTTTGGACACATGTCAGCATCTACAGAGATGACAGAGTGCAAAGAGTCAGAAATAAAAATTGTTGCTTGCTTACAAAAGAACAGCTGAGAAATACACACAGAGAGCTACTGAGGTAAAGACAGGAGAAAAAAACAAAACAAAACAAAAAAACGACACAGCAAACAAACCACACAAAAAAACCCCAACCCAAAAACAAAACAAAAAAACCTGCAAACAACAACAACTTGCTCATTTCGTATCAGTTTCCCTATCTGTACTTGCAACAAAATGGATCAGCTCCCCAGAAGGCGATCACTTGTTCAGAAATCAGGTTATAATGTTCAGAGAACATAGGAACGTATGAGTGGAAACTTTCTCCAACTCTACATCACTCCTCCAACTGCAGAACCTTACTGCAGGAAGAGTCTAAATGAAAAGTGCTTTGGGAAAAAAGGACAGTGTCCCTCATTCTTGAGGGCTTTTTTTTTTATTTTGCTCTTTATCTGCCTTTTTTTCTCCTAATTAAACTCACCAAGAAACCACTTACCAAAATCTTTTACTACTTACTCCCTCATAGAATCCTTTCAGGTACACTCTCTCCTTGGCCTCTGCAAGCTTCTCTCTGTCATTCTGGCTCTGGATCTTGAGCTCGTCACAGACAAACGGAGCACAAAGGCTGCCATAGCCTGGGATTTCCACAATGGGCACCTGAGAATCAACAAAGGGCTGTCAAACCCCTCCTGCACCACTCTGCACATTCACGGCACCTCACACCAGGTACGCAGGGCTCACAAGATATTGGAGCAATTCCACTCATCAGCCAGAGGCTGCCAGCAGTCCCCAGGTGACTCCTGAGCTGCCCAGGTGCACCCCGTGACATGACACCACACCGAGCTGTCCCAGCACTGGAGCTGGCCTGAGGAACCAAGGGTGGCTTCACCTGTAACCTGCATTTCCTGATGGAAACTGCCTCAGCCACGAGGCTGCACTAACAGCGAGGGACTTGAGCTTCTTGCACAGAATAGATACACTCCTAATCTGGCCATTAGGGCACTGAGTTTTAACCATCCAACAGGTATTCAGCATAACGATGCATTCCATTTTCCAAAACAATAATTCCCATAAAAATTGATACCTGCCTTTCTCTCTGAAACGTAGCACAGAGTAACAAATCTTGGTTGCAACCCTTAACAGACCAAGTGTTGTAACTACAGGAAAACATGAAAATTTTACTCTTAAGTTTTTCAGCTCTTTCAACTGAAGAGGACTTTCAATAGAAGCTCTGGAAGAGGTAGGCACAGCTCCTGGTTTGTTTCTCATCAGTGAGCACAACATCCTATGTGCTGTAGATGGACACATCTGGGTGCACTCACCGGCTCGAACGGCAGGACCATTTCATCTCTGATGCCATACTTCACCCTCAAAGCCTTGAAAGTTGGAAGAAAAAAAAGCAGTAGATAGAAGTCTTCTACATTGAAAGGTTTTTATCCATTCATAGTGTCTTTTTTGTACATAATGTTTTATTATAAATCAGACAAAGCCACTTCCCTGCCTTCTCACCATTTCTGACACCTGAGCTCAATCCCCATCTCATTTCCAGATGATTCTTTGCCATAATTGTCTACATTTTTTAAAAGGGGAAGAACTAATATTGCTCTACCCTGAAATGAATGGACAAAAATTCAGCAGCCAGGGACAGCTGTTCAGACACTGATGTACTCTTGCAGTTAGTAACAACCACTTCCAGTCTCATTTGAAATTCATAGAGAATCTTAATCTCATTTCTGGAAGTCATTTCCACAACAGGAATTCACTTCTGTTTCACTGGTGCTCTTCTCTACCTTAACATGCAGCACAAGTTACATGATTCTCATCCAAAACTCAGACCTGAAGTCTGAAAAAAAACCCAACAAAATCTGTCCTAGCCCAGTTGGTTTAAGCTTCACTTATTCTTAACTACTTTGATTTCAAGTTAGAGATGGAAAAATGCCAATTAAAGTGAGTTTCATTTTACCCACTGGATATTCACTTTTGACTGTCTTCACTATGGAAAGGAAACAGAAACAATTCAGTTAACAGACTAACCTGCTTCTTTTTCAAGTCTCTCAGGGCTGCAAAGTCATCTGGAGAGTCAGAGGGAACGCTCGTCACCACTCCAGTTCCTTGGCAAAGGAAAAGATAAACAGATGAAAGGATTAGTCCCCACACACTGAATGCCAGTGCCCACCCACCAGGCTCTGCTGCAGTTACCTTTATCCTCCTTGATGGTGAGCATGGGCAGGGTGTATATGACCTTGTAGGTGGTGAGCGGTGCCGAAAGCGCAGCACCAAGAATCTCCTGGGCAGGACAAAGGAACAGCATCACAGTAAATCAGGGGCTTTCAGCCTAGCAGAGCAAGCTCTCCTGGCTGATAGTCTTCAAATTTTCTGTAAATTTTCCCTTACACGTTACAAACAAGTTAAATGCATTTTATAAACAGAGGGACAAGGAGGAAGTACAGATGAAAACATGTGGTATTATTTGAGACGGTATATATATTATTTATTGATAGAAAAGTCAAAAAGCAAAGTCAAAGAAACTTAAACTACTAGTAGGTAGAATTGGGAAACCATAGGAAGCAGAAGGACAGTTTGCTTCCAAGTGTCTGAAGCACAAGAGCTTTCAGGCAGGAATGACTTAGGAAGCCAGTGCCAAAAGCAACATTAAACAAAGAAAGGAAAACATATTGTCGAGATATTCACACACTGACAGGAGGCAGTCTAGATGTGGCAGCTGTCTTCTACCTCACTAATTTGCTTGAATTCACATCATGTCTACTAACAAAGGAAAAAACCCTGTATTTTCTACTTCATTCTTCAAAGCAAGATCAAGAAAAATGGTGGCAAGTTGTAGTGAATGGAAATCAAGGGATGCAAACAGCTGAAGGTGCTTGGTATCAGGATGAATAAACACCACTGATGACACTTGCACAAAGCACACAAATTAAGGACAGCAAACCCCAAAACCACTGACATTCAACTACTCAGCTGAGAAAGCTTAATTCACATAGATGTACTGGAAATGCCAGTACCAACAAAAGCCTTTTCCACATAACCCTTTGTAGCTATTACTTTTTCCCCTCCCTTTCCATTCACTCTTCCCAGCAAGCAGAAAAGTGTTCCTTAGCACTATCCCTTCACCAAACCATGCTGAGGCAATAGGAATGCATCTGTCCCCAGGTAAGTGCCCCAGGTTATTCTCCCAGCAGCAGCTGTGGCTTGGCTGCCAGGGAAGCTGCCTGCTGCTTGCGTTTTCAGTCACTAAACTTTCAGTCACTCCAAAGTTTCTGCAATAGCTCCCGTATTTTCTTTACAATTAGAATTCCACCATCGCCTTTCTAAGGGCAAGCCCCAGAGAGCAGCCAAGCCTGAGCAGCACGCTGCAGGATGCTCACCTCTCCCATCAGCTCCTTGACCACAGGCACGACCCCGTTGTCCTTGGTGAAGCCCTGGTAGGACATGTTCCGGGCCGCGCGCTGGGTGCAGATGAAAATGTCCCCGTTCCCAGTCTCAAAGCCGATGTACTTCATGTCCGGGCACAGCCAGCAGTTGGTCTGGCCAAACATGGTCTCTGGCCTGAGCGTGGCAGCCACCAGGAAGATGTTTTTTCCTCTCAAGCCACTGGGGGGAAAAAGTATTGGATAAGTTACCAAAAAAAAAATTATTCTGGATCACACAGAACAGGCTTTTAAACCAACATCAACTTTCAAGGAATGTTTCATAAGAGACAAAAGGGGGTCAATAATTCTTTGTGGGTTTTCCATTTTCCTTCTTTTTTTTTTTTTTTTAATTCCAACTTGATTTCCACGCAGACACAGCGAATAGAGCAGCTCAAGATTCTGACCGGGTCTTTGAAGTGACGGAAATAACCAGGTGAAATTAAATTCTGCATTAGGCAAAACAGACTGTTTAATTGAGGGTCAGTTCTGGCCAGGAGACAGAGCATACCTGCCACTACGAAGTCAAGACCTACCTCAATTTTGCAGGGTAAGGATCCAACACCTTCATTTTTATCAGCGTGTATTCTTGAGGCCCAACACCCTACAATTCCCACAAATAATGCAACAATCAATAAAGGAAATTGACTTGAGCAGGAAAGAAAATAAATCCTATTCTGCAGGAACCTAAACCAAACACTATTTAAGGTACTCATGCTCTCCTCAGAGTAAATCCCATTTCCATTCATATGAAAGGCTGTTCACTAAAATGCAGACTGCAGAGAGGTTATACTGCATTCCTACAGCCAGAAACTTAGCTGTCACAGACACTGTCTCAGCAACATCTAAGTTAACAACAGCTTGTTTATTTCGTTCCAACAGATAACAACACAATGGAGAGATGCTGCTGGCCCAGATTGCCAAACAACCACAGAAACCAGCTACAATGGAAAATACTATCCATAGTTCCAGACAAATCTGCTCAAGAGAGGAGTTCATTCAATTTTCACGTGCACTGACAACTGAGAGCCAGTGACTCTGCACGTACAAACTACATTTTGCTTCAAGATACAATTTACATTCAGTATTTAAGATCATAAGCAATGCACAAAAGTGTCAAGTAAAAATATTACCTCTCCTGTTTGCCTGTCATGATCCATGCAAGGCTGTCCATCTTTAGGAGAATAAATTGTGTATCTAGAAAAAGGTGTATTTACATTTAGCAGTGAGTAAAATAACGTATAGAGCAAGAAGAAAAAAAATACAGCTCTCTGGGAAAAAAAGACCTCTTAATGGTATTTTCAAATTTTGGGTGGACCTGTTTCCATCAGTGCCAATGCTCAGTTTTCACAAGAGCTTTCAGAATTGGCCCTTTTTTGCTTTGAGCTGGTACCCATGGAAAAACTAAACCCAGAAGACAAATCTCCCATGCTTTGTTGGCACAACAGCTACACTTCACCACAGAGCATCAGCAGTGAAAGATTCTGGTTTCATGTGAGTTAAACATGACACTCTAGAGACGTGCCATAGGGCTCTGTCTTTGGTACTGCTGAGCTTATCCACACCCCCAAAAACTCCGAGCTGAGTGGCAGCTTACCGTTTGCCAAACTTAACCTTATTTCTTTCCTTCAGTGTAAGGAATTGCCATCGTACAAAGGAATCATAATAGGGATTGACATTGGTTGTAATGAAGGAACGCCTCCAGTCCACCTGAAAACGGACAAGAGGCTCCAGTAAGTGAGCACAATCAAGAAATTAAAGGAATTTCATAATACTGTAACTATTATTTTAAAAATAAAAAGAGCTTTCTCTCCAAAAAGACAATGCAAGTACGTATCCCACAGAGGGTGTAAGCTTAAACACACATCTGTGCCTGCTCTCTCAGGGCAGAGATGTCAAAGACTTGAGATCCCTCCACTGACTGAGAAATTTAGAGGTTTTGTAGTAGTTTTAACCAACCATTCAAGCTGAATTTCAGCACTACCTTGTTTCATCGTCTTCACCTCTCTTCATTTTCAAAAATCTGTTGTCAGCAGGACAATTACTTTTAGGAAGAATAATGACGTGATGTTAAACAGAACTCCTGTCAATACTGACTACAGACAAGTTATCTCACATGGGAGCCGTGGGTCATAATGCCTTTACTGGACTCATTTCCAGCTGTGACCACTGCACAGGATGCAAGCTCTACAGAAGAAAGCACTTAATTATCACCCAAGACCATTAAAAGGTTAAATGACTAATTCCATAAGTATCAGAAACATTTCTGGAATCATGCTGGTATTGCACAGAAAATCTCAAGGAGAAGCAGCACATTCACCAACACAGCAACAATACAGGTATGGCTGCCTGTGTAATTGGGGTTAGAATCTCCCAGAGTCACCTTCAATCCCATGCTCTTCAGATCCTGGATAGCAAGGGGAGGGAAATAATCCAGCCAATGCTCAGCTTCAGAAAAACTGACCACTTCTTCATCAGACAGACCCAAAGACTTCATGATCCCCCACTGGTATTTGGAAGAGCCAGTCTTGGCAGCAGCCTTGCTCTGAAAGAACAACTGGGGTTAGGAAGAAGCCCACACTCTTGTCACAAGAGCATTTACTTCTGTTAATGTCACGGTTTCTGATTCCAGATACACAAGTTAAGACAAATATTCCCACATCCTCTCTCTAACAGTGAGGATAAACGATTAGAGTTTCCATTCCACACCTTGTATTCACTGTGCATTCCCTAACCCTCCTCTTCCCAGCTGTTCCATGCCCAACACACCTGCAGAGGCCCTGCCACAACAGCCTGGCAAGGAATGGCCTGTTCTCGGGGCCCTGCTCACACCCACGGCTGTTCGCACCACCAAAAGGGGGACAGCCCTGTACTACACTTGTATTAAAAACCTTTGCACACAGGAAGGCTTGGTTTAAACCTTACCTTTTTGCCTTTTGCTTTGTCTTTGATGATAATTTCTTCCTCTTTTTTACCAGAATTTTCTTCCTCTTCCTCCTCCTCATCAGGAAATTCCGGTGGGCAACCATACAATTCCATTTCTCTTTTCAGCTTATCTGCACAAGCCTGAACAGAGTTATTGGGAGTGTGTCAGCCGAGGCACTGGCTGCAATCACAGCCAAGGAGTGGGTTTTACTGATAACATTTTGCATTCCATGCTTTAAGTGCTTTAAACTTTTTCTGGACCTTGCATTAACATCTAGGAGATCCTACCACTTCCAGAACACCTCCCAGGGCAGGAAGAGGTTTACTGTGAGGATTTTCTTGCAAAGGAAAACATACAACAGGTAAAATTTAGTTTCCCAGCACTTTATCTTCTAGAAAATGATGTTATAGATCAAGCACAACACATGTTTATTACAAGTTCAGGTTCCAAATCACATTGCCTTGGTGAATATTTAAATAAACTAAGAGGGTCTTGGGGATGGACAACAAGCAATGCTCCAAGCAGCCTTAGGGATAAAAACCCCATCAGAAACAACCCCCAGCAGCTGCAAAACTCTCACCTTGATGGGCATCCCCGTGCAGTGCAGCCCAAAGGGAAACAGGCAGCTCCTCCCCTTCAGCCTCTGGTACCCGACTGAGAACTACAGAGGGGGAAAATGGAACAGCTGAAACGGGAACGGCACCGGGCTGAGGCAGCACCTGCCCAAAGGCAGCTGTGATTCCTTCCCTAACAGGCAGCTACCGACAGGCAGGTGAGCGTGGGCACAGGGCTGGGGAGGAGCTCACAGCAGGACAGAGAGACCAGAGCTTGTTCCCAGGCCTGCCCCAGGGGCTGCACAGGCACGGCGTGCCCAGCTGCCAGGCTGGCTCCAGCCAGAGACCCACGGCTGCAAAAAGAGGGAGGCTGCAGAGCCCTACCCACTAGTGCCCAAAACCTGCTCCCACACAGAGCACAGCGAGCACAAACAAAAGGGACAGATCTCTTGTGAAGTTTGAGCCATTTAGCAGCATTCTCTAAAAATCTCATTTCAAAGAATGAACAGGGGAAACACCTGCAGCCCCGTCTCATCAAATTGAAAAGGACATGAATGGCATTTGCCTTCAGCCAGCAATATTCCTACTGAAAATATGGGAAAAAAGGAAAATTTAATAAGTCATTACTAAAGCTATAAAGGAATTGACACAGCATCCTGTTAGCCCAAAACTGAACTACAAAAGCAGCATTTGTTCTAGAGTATTATTTAAAGACATCAGCAAAGGAGAATTTTTACCTCACATTTAGATAAGGAAAATGTGTGTCCCAGGTGCAGGCGGCCATTCATGTAGGGGTAAGGAAAGGTAACAAAGTACTTTCCTTTGCTGAGAAGAAAGTCAGAGAATTAAAACACATAATTATGTTTTTAAGTGACCATCAGACAATACACGAGCAAAACAGGTAACTGGTATGTTCAGCTACTATCAGCCCACAGTGACATTAAAATATTTTCCTTACCAGTAACATGAGTCTTTGATTTTAAAGAGCTGATGCATTAACAGGCTTTATCATCTTAAAAAAAACAAACACAAAAGAAAAAACCCACAGAGGACTGACATCACACAGAAACATTGAAATAGATATATCATGTTCCCAAAGGTAAAAAAATTCTAATCCTGCTTCTGTAAATTAATTACAGCAAAGGCTTTAAGTCATTTATTTAATCTCCCACTGTGTGAATTCAGATTTTAAGGGCACACTGCAAGCAATCACTCCTTTCACAGGGATATATTGTTGCAGGGTGTTTCAAAGATGTATTATGCTGTTGGAACCTGAGCTCTCAAAGCAGCTAAGAAAATATTTACATTTAGGACACCGTGAATTTCAACCTCTACTTCACGCCTTGAACTCTACTTCACGCCTTGTCCCTTCCCTTCACACGCTCCCTTGATCCATTTTAATGCAGGAATAAAGGCCAAGTCATTTGCTTGCTTGCAAAATCTACAATTTAAGAACCTGCCACCTGTTAGACCACTTCAGTTATTATCTTGGTTTAGTTTGACTTTTCCACGCACCAAATGTTAACCTCATACTGCCAAGGCCACTGCTTTTCCAGGCAGAGACCTTCCCACAGGATTAATGCTGTTCCCCCAGGCAGCAGAGCTCTCCACACCTGTGACGAGCATGGATCTATGCTTCCAAGCATGCTATGCATTCCCAGAGGATGAACAAGCTTCTCAGGGGCAGAAATAAAAAAACCAAGAGTCATATGGTCTTCCCCAGTGGTGCAGAGCACCCTGCACCTGTGAAAAGCTCTTCCTCCCTCTCCATCCCCTCTCGGGCTGCAGCCAGTGCTGACCAAGGTGGCTCATGGGCTGTCCCCACAGCCAGAACTCGCCAGGACCAGCCCCAGGAAATCACCCCAGGCAGGGCTGGCACAGCCCTCAGCCAGGATGACTGCCTGGGCACTGCAGCAGTGCTCGGGTATCACCTGGGAGCACAGAGCCCAAAGCCCAGCCACACCTGCCTGCTCCTCTGGAGCCAACTTCAGACAGCTGAGAACAATCATGCAACCAATCAGGTGGGAGGAAATGTAACCCAGGAGATAAACACCTTCTAAACCAACAGACAGCAGCTCAGGAACATTGTACCACCAGAGCAGAAAGTCATTACCAAGGCAGAACGTTAACCAAACCCAGGCAGACAGAAGGCAGAGGGCTCTAGGAAACACCACAGCCAACCAGGGGCAGGACAAGCCTGTGCAATACAGCTCATGTAAGAGAAGAAACCACAGCCCCTCATCTGAGGAACAGTAATGGTCTCACACACACCTGGCCCTCTTCCATTTCTACAAAAGCACGAGAGGCTGCTCTACAGCAGGACCCAGGATTTGGTGTAACACTGCTTCGCTCTGTGAAGCAGAGCAGGACACACCTTCCCTCAAAGTGAGACCTCCCCAGTGGTGAGGGCTCAGGCACCACACTGAGGAACCTCCTCCATGCCAAAGAGTACAAGTCACCAAAGAGAACCTGGTTTTCAAACCACAGAGAGCACTGACTCTGCAAAAGAATTAAAAAGCTTCTCTCATCCTGCTGGAACTCAGCCACACGTGTACTCAGCTATAGAAATGTCAACAATGTGTGAGCAAGTCCCTCCAGCTGAGCCATGAATACTGTTCATTACAAAGGGGCCATTTTTCCCCCCAGCAGATTTTGAATGCAAACACATTTCAAGCAGTAAAAAGCCAAATACAGCGATACCTGCTCTGGTCCTTCCTGTCTGCAGCATTGATCTCAAACACTCGGTCACGGTCCCACTTCTGCTGGATCTCTCTTTCAATCTTCTTCAGGAAATCCACTTTCGCTGTTCCTTTACGCTCCTGTTCAACAGCCAAAGGAAGAGAAGTCTGGTTAAGAAATAAGAGAACTGTAACATCTCACAGACCACTCCTGAGCTCCTTTGGGTACGGGCAAGCACTGCTCCAGAGCACGGCAGCAACCCCTCACAGCCGAGCAGCACTGATGCCTCTGCAAAGCTGGATCCCAGATCCAGCCTCCCGAACCCGGATCTGAGCTCCGCAAGGAAAGGGTTAACGCGTTCTGCAAGGCAAAGGACGCTACAGCAGCCAAGACACACACACTGACCATCCAGCCAACAAACAACAAACTCAGGGAAGTCTGAATTGGGGAGGTAGAAATAGATATAAATCATAAGCGGAAACACGCAAAGAATTCTGGTTTTATCCCAGACTCTCCATAAACCCATGGGATGCTTCTTCCTCTTGACATCCATAAAGTAGGAACAGCACTCTCTACGCCAGGAAGAGGGTCTGATAACAACTCTAATTGTAGTTCACGGAGTTCTTCAGGTAAAGCATTCCAAGCGATTTGAATTAAATCAGTGTTCAGTAGCCCTTCCCCTCATTCTTTTATCACGTAACATATGGCAAGTATTAAACGATCTTATTCTTTCACCATATAACACACAAGAATGGCTAAAGGACACACGCGTTACAGATTCTGCACTCATAAAGGTTGAGGATTTCGCTTTTTTCCATCAAAACCACTAATTTTCCACCTTTCCATCAAGGCACTCCTAAAACCTTTACACCAAGGGGCCGCAGCCGCCGGGCAGAGGCCCCACGCACGCCCCTACGGGACCCTTTTCCCGAAGGCGGCGGAGCCGAAGAGTGACCCTGAGGAGCCGGTGAGGAACCCGAGGGAGTGCCAAGAGCCCCCGAAGGACCCCAAAGCCACCCCCCGGCCCTCCTCTCCAACTCACCGCCATCTCGCCGCGCCCGCCGGGCTCCGCGCGGGCCCTACCAACGGCGGCAGCGGGCGGGGGAGACCAGGCCGCACCAAGGCGGCGGGCGGGGGGAGACCGGGCCCTTTAGCGTGAAGGGAGGGGAGAGAGGGAGAGCGAACGGACGGAGAGCGAACGGACGGAGCGCTGCGGCCACTTGTCCCGGCGGGGGAGGGGAAATGAGCCCGATGTGCCTGCCCCGAGTGTGAGCCCGCCGGGCCGCGGTCCCTTTAAGAGCACCCCCCCAAGATGTCGCCCCGAGTTCATGTGCTCGCTCTACCGAACTTGCTGCTTCTCCCTGACCCTCGGCTCGGCTCTGGGCCGCTGCCATTGGCTGGCAGCGCGGGGCGGCGCTGTGTGATTGGTGCTGGCGGCGCGGCCCCGCCCCGGCCATGCCCAGCAGGCTGCGCTGCGGGCGGTGCCGGGCAGGCCGCGGCCATGGCGGCGGTGTAGCTGCGAGCGGGCGGTGCGGGGCCACCATGATCATCGAGAGCGTAGACGCGCTCAAGTCCTGGCTGGCCAAGCTGCTGGAGCCCATGTGAGTGCGGGCTGGGCGGGCTGGGCGGGCCGGGCGGACAGCGCTTCCCGCGGGCCGGGCCCGGCCGAGGCGTTACGGCCCTGCCCCGCCTGCCCCCGGCCCGGGCCCGGCGCGCCCGGAGTGCGGGACAACCCGAGCCCAGGGAGGTGCCGGCGGC
>VZRV01009507.1:202076-230155 GCA_013398115.1 Falcunculus frontatus
TCTGATGAGGAGCAGCTGGGAAAGGGGCTCAGCCTGGAGAAGAGGAGGCTCTGGGGGCCCTTGTGGCTCTGCACAACTCCCTGACAGGAGGGGGCAGCCGGGGGGGGTCGGGCTCTGCTCGCAGGGAACAGGGACAGGAGGAGAGGGAACGGCCTCAGGCTGGGCCAGGGGAGGCTCAGGTTGGACAGCAGCAGGAATTTCCCCATGGAAAGGGTGCTCAGGCCTTGGCAGGGGCTGCCCAGGGAGGTTTGGAGTGCCCATGGCTGGAGGGGTCCGAGGAAGGGCTGGAGGTGGCACTCAGTGCTCTGGGCTGGGGACAAGGTGGGGATGGGCACAGCTGGGACTCGATGGGCTGGGAGCTCTTTTCCACCTCGGTGATTCTGTGTGCTCCCAACTGCTGCCCTGGCTGTGCTGTCGACTTCAGTCCCAGCTCTGTTATCTCAGAGCGGAGCTGAGGGCTGCTGCAGGAGCTGACAAAACCAGGAATAATGTTAAAACTGTGGAAACTCTGCATTTACATCCTTACAGTGGGAGTGGGCCCGGGATGGAGTCAGCATGGATCCAGGTCACGTCATGTGTTTTATGGGCTCTAATAATTCATCCTGGCTGCAAAGTGGTGCTGGATTTGTGCTTGTCCCAAGCTCTGTACCTTAACACACCTGGTGCTGGTGGTGCAGGCACGGTGAGGGGTCGGTGGGTCTCACCAGGGGAAGCTGCTTGTCTGTGCCTGGCCAGGCTTAGGTCTCCCTCAGAGTACAACCGGGGCCTGTGGGGAGTGGTTTAAATAGGCCTTAGGTCTGCTCAGTTGCCATCATTAAGTATTGGGCTCTTGGAAGTTCTTCACAACTTTCTTTTTGCCTTGTTACAATCACGGGTTTCTCTGGTTTTTGGCCAAACCCCGCTGAAAGTCTCCAGACTGGAGCATGACTCCTGCTCCTGCACTTTCCCTGACAACTCCGGTTGCATCCAGCATTCCATGGGCGTTTGAGCTGAGAATCGAGGAGTTGGCCAGTGGGCCCCGACAGTCAGGGACTCTGCAGTGACACTAGAGTGATAATACAGCCTGGCTTACCTGGAGGAGTGCACTCACCTTGTGTGCTCCTGTACTGTGGGATGGGATGCTTGGAAGGGACTGACATATGGAGGAAGGAAAGGTAGTGGTTGTGAAGTGAGGGATCGTCTCCTCTATTTGAAATTGAAGATTTATGGTCAGTGGGTGAGGGCTCCAGTACATCACACACACAGTGAATGCATCACATACAGGTTATTTCTCTGTGTGTGTAAGAATTATAAAATCTGTCAATTTGTGGTTTCTTTGTTCTTAATTGCTCTATTTACCCTGGCTTTCAGTGGAGGTTAGATGTTGTTGCAGGCTATATGGGAGTAGAGTTGCCTGATTGCTGTTCATTGAGGATTTTTATTTCTGTCACCAGTTGCCCTCTGCTTGACTTTTTGCCTTTTGCTTGCTTTCTGCGTCTTTTTCTTACTTAAGATTATTTTGAGGTATATATACTTAGTAATTTTTATTTCTATTTCTAGAATTACTGTTCTCAGAAAATACGCAATCCCCTCTCTAAATATTAATTTAGAAAAACCCTTTCAGAGTATTTTAGGTTTCTGCCCCCAGCTGATATCTGGCACCTGCACCCTCTGAGAGGCCAAACAAGGAGCTGTTGCTTAATCACACTGTTACTCTATTTCATACCTGGAGTGTTTCTAGTAGCTGAATAATGGAATCTAAAGCAATATCCAATTTAAAGATTAGTGGTGAAGTATCACTGCACAAAGTTGGTATCTTTGGTCTTTGTGGAGCCAGACAAGGGCGAGGGAGTGTGGGGAGAGAACGTGGGTCAGTAATTGCTCCTCTCTGGGTGTTTTACAAGTGTGAAAAGGTTACTGTAGAGTATGGCATGGAAGTATCCTTGGGGAGGAAACCCCAGCACATCAGGACAGTCACTGAAGCTGTGCAGAACATGTCTGTGTGTGTATTGAAAATGGACCTCCGTGATGTTTTCTGAACTACTTTATTATAATGTTTTAATTTTTAAACTCGGTTTAATCCTTCACAGTCCTTGTGCAGTGCCTTCCCTGGTCTGTGCTCTGCTGTGCCTGTAGAGCCATTCGAGGTGTGGTTGCTGGGCTGAGAGGAGGCTCAGCAGTGGCAGCTGCTGAGCTGCCCACGAGTGGGTCTGTCTGGGCAGAAAAAAACGTGGTTTTCCCTCAGCAGAGCTCAGGAAAAGCAGAGGAGTGGCACCTTCATCAGGTGCGGTTGGGAGGGTCACAAGGCAGCTGAAATATTGGGCTGTGGTTGCAGAAAGCCCTTCTCTGGCTCCATGGCCCCAGTGCAGCTGGTGCTGGGTGTGAGCCCAGCAGCCCAGGGGGGCTGCAGGAGCTCTCGGGGGGCTCCCCAGTGCCTGCCCCTGGGGCTGGCACCCTGCAGCAGCCAAGCACGGTTCTCTCTCTCGCTAGATGTGACGCAGACCCCTCAGCCTTGGCCAACTATGTGGTGGCGTTAGTCAAGAAAGACAAGCCCGAGAAGGAGCTGAAGGCTTTCTGTGCTGACCAGCTGGATGTGTTTCTGCAGAAAGGTGTGGTGCTCTGCACGGCCACGGCTGTCTGGGGGCTTCGGCTCTTTGTGGGAGGAGGGAGGGTGATGCACCACTACTGCCTTCAAAATGTTTATTGGTCTCCATTAATATTTCGTACGGAGTTTGAAGGAATAAAGGTCTTGTGATTAAAAAAATAATAATTGCAAGATGAAGTTGTGTAACCTAGACTTTTCACAGTGGGTGGGAGGAAATGTTCTTAAATAAAAGCAATTTAATTTAAAGTGTCAGTGGTGTAGCCAGAAGCTTCTCTGGCAGGTGTTTGGTAACTTTTGAAAACCTGGTCCACATTAATCCTTCAGGTTGCTGGGGAGCTTCACATGTGGGAATTTGCTTCATAGTCAAGGATTTAAACACCTGAAAGTCTGACACTCGTTGGGAAGGTTATTGTGCATTTCTTGTGATGTTGAGCTGCTGATGGGGGCGTTGAGAATTATTTACTCTCATAAAAATTGCCCTAAAGAGGCTGCTGAGTGTAGCTGATGGAACTTGTGGATTGCTGTGGACTTGTTCCTTGATCACAGGCTCCAATCATGCTTGCCCCTTAGAACAGAAGTCTCTGTTGCTGTCTTTCATGTATCTGAGGAACTTCTTTCTCTAAATGAACAGCCTCAAGTGCCACAAATTCCAGCTCCTTCAGTGGAGCTGATGCTCAGGCTGAGGTGCTGCTGCTGCAAGCAGCCCACCTGGCCGCCTGTTTTCGGGGTCTCCTCTGGTAAGTGTAACCATGCGTTTAAATGCATATGTAACAGTATTTTCGTGTGTTCTGTATCCTCAGAAACTTCGGGGTTTGTAGATAAACTTTTTGAAAGTTTGTACACCAAGAGTTACCTTCCTTCTGCTGAGCCCACAAAGGCAGAGGCAAAGGCTGCAGGGCAAGAGAAAGAAGAAGTCAAGGAAGAGGTAATGTTATTTATTCTGCCTGCCTTTTATTTTCAAATTAGCTCTTCTGCATTTGTGAGGCAAAATATGAGAGAAGAATACACTCTGTATTGACTAGTGATCTCCATGTGCTCTGTGTGTCTGAAGAACCATGGAAGGTGAAAATTCAGACATGAACATTTTGCATTTTACTTTGCAGAGTCGACCTTCGATCGAGCACTCAGAAATCCTATTCACAGCTCTGGCAATACCAGTGGATAATTACTTGGAAGGGTTTGAGAGGGAGAAGCAGCAAAAACATTCCAAAACATTTCCATTTTTTTATATTCTGTGAGGAATGAAAATTCCTTAAAATGTTTTCTGTGAGGCTTAAAATCAGTGAAATATGTCAGCCTATGTATTGGAATAATTACTTTGGAAAGTCAGGTAGAGTTTGTTTGCCAACAGTTTTCTCTTTTACCTTGATTTTAAGTTCTGTTGGCAAAATTGAAAGCAATCAAGTTTTTGAGAGAAGGTGACAAATGATTACAGAAATTGTCAGTCAGCCAAACCCAGGTCAGCCCAGACAAAGGCGGGTCCTTATTTACCAGAATGTGATTCGTCAGTTGATATAAATTCAAGTTCCTTTTTACGTTTTTTTCCTCTTTTCTGATGTCCTTTTTTATCTGAGGATGTGACACAGAGTTATGACAGTTTATGAGAGTAGCTTTGCTCGTGGGAGTTCATAATTTGCCACTATACAAGACTTTCACTGTAAGAGCTTTCCCCTCCATTCTCAAAGTACTGTCATAGTTTATAGAAAGTCCTTTAGAACTACCTTCGGTTGACTTAACCAGTGCTCTGGTGGGGGCAGAGGAGGAGGTTTGGGGGGCTGGAAGGGAGTGGCAATAAGCAGAAGAAGATATCTAGGACAGCTTTATGGGACAACGTTACAGAATCAGGACATTAATTCGTTATTTTGATAAAGCTCTGTGTATGGTGTGATTCCTGCACACGGAGGCCACGAAATAAACTACACATAGAATCCCAGTGAGGTCAGGGCTGGAGGGGACCCCAGCTACCATGTGGTACACCTTGTGCTGGGAGCAGGACTGCAGGCGGAGCTGTCCAGAGCCCTGTCAAGCCAAGTCTTGAGTATTTCTACCAGTTCTCCCCAAAGAATCTTGTTATACAAGGATGCAGGAAGCCTTCCTTTTTGTTTCAATTGGAAAAGAAAAGTCTTTTAAAGATTAGTGCATGTAAACTTTTTCCATCAAAATTTACAGTAACTTGTAAGCGGTGTGAAATGGCAGCAGAAGTGCAGAATGGGTCTGTGGTTGGCAGCAGTGGTACAGCTGACAGACCTCTGAACCTGCTGTGCTGGAGGCCAGCAGCAAATGTGACCAGTTCCACCATGGGAGCAGTTTTTTGCCTTAAAGCAGTTACTTAAGATGTCAGCTAGTGACTTCCCTACCTAGAGAGGTGACTCCTGACTTTGTGTTTAAAAGTTCAGGAAATACCTCATTTGTAGAATTGCTTGTGCTAAATAAGGCAGCAGAGTGGAGAGAAATCTTGTCTTTCATGAATCCTGTTTAGAAACAAAACATCAAAGTGGTTTTATTTGGGGGCATCTCTTCTGCAGAATAAAAAAGAAAGTTTGAGACCAAAACTCTTCAACAGACTCTGGTGCTTGATTACTTGTAGTGCTTCAGTACTCTGGGCAAGTAATACTTGAGTATTGTTTTATATGGGGTGCTCTCTGTAATGTGAGCTACATTTTGGTGTAATTTTCTTCATTTAAAAAAAGTGATACTCGTCCTTGTTTGGTAGTTGTGTGTTAAACAGAATTTTCAAGAGTCCGTTGAAGAAGAGCGGGAGAGCAGGAAGAAGAAGTATTCCAGTCCCCAGAGGAGCCGTGCAGATTCCAGTGAGCAAAGGTTAGCTTTGAGGCAAAATATTAAGATATTCTTCTGTATTTGCTGTCAATCTTTGACTGTGGTTTTTTTACCTTGTAGGTAGTGATTTTTGAGAAAAATAGGGGTTTTCTCCTTCCTTTGTCTGTGATACATGGAGTGTATGCTGATCATGTGCATGAGAAGTCTCCACAAGAAGTTGGTCTCTTGCAAAAAAATGATAGTATTCTTCAAATTACAATTCCTAGGAATGTCAGCAGTTCCACTGTTTCCCTTGTTATAGAAATGAAGAACATCGTTGGGGGCTGTAGGGTCTGGGGACAGTTGTTCACACTGTGTCAGCATCACTTTTAAAGCCTGTTCTGGTTTGAGCACCATAACTGTGTCACCTTGCCCGTTCCTACTTCTGTTTTCTACAGACCAGTGATTCAGCTTTAGGAGTCTGTACTTCTCTATGAAATTTGTGAAATTCTGACTGGAGTCTTTCACTGCCCAAATGGATGGGAAGGATGAACAGTATCTTTCTGTGTTGTGAGCTTTTTTTAAAACTTTGTTTCTCTTTTCTCTAACATGGTCTCCATCTGTCTTTTCTAGAACCAGAGAGAAAAAGCGGGATGATGGGAAATGGAGGGACTATGACAGGTACTATGATAGGAGTGACTTGTACAGGGAGAAGTCTGGCTGGCGCCGGGGCAGGAGTAAAAGCCGGAGCAAGAGCAGAGGGTTGAGTCGGAGCCGCAGCCGCAGCAGGGGCCGGAGCAAAGACCGGGATGGCAGCAGGAGCGGTGAGTACCCGGGGTGCTGCTCCAGGAGAACTTCTATTGCAGTGACAGGTGTGACTTCTACATTCTGTATGGTCTAGCAGGCAGGAGATGCCCTTGAGAAGCTGGAACAAATTTTGATAGCTTTGTGTTCTTGAAATTATTAATTAAGATGCTGTTCTTCAGAGTAGAACAGTTAAGGGGTTTGTTTTCTTCTTTGCTAACCTCTTAATTTATCCACAGGTGTACACCTGTGGGTATCAGTAGCTCATATTTTTGTGCTGTGTGTTCTGACAAAGCTGTCGAGTTTTTTCTTTTTTCCTCCTAAGGACTGAGCTTTTTGCAAAGCAGTGTTTCCCTTTTTCATTTTGTTACTGTGTATTTTTTAGAGAAGGCTTCTTTGCAGTTGCAGGTGGTTACCATATGATTGTTCTTTTAGGGCTAGGTCAGGTCTGTCAGAAAAGTAAGTGGCACAGATTACAGCATTCCATGCACCTTGAGACCGCGTTAGTTAAGGGCAGAGGTAGGTTTGTTGTTTCAGGCTTTTGCCCTTCTTTCTCCTTTAAAAGAGAGCTGTAAGCCAGAATGAAATAAGTAGTAGAGGAATGAATGTGCATTTTGCAAAGAAAGCTTCGATATCTCTGAAGTTAAACCCCTGTTTGCATTGTATTTAGTTATTACCCCGTTGGTAAGACTGAGCTCCTTCAAGAACAGTTTAATGTGCAGAACACTGAGTATTTCAGGAAATGTGTCATTGTCTCTTGCTCATGGCTCTGATGTACAGAGCAAAGCATGAAGACTTTACTCAACTTTATTCTTTTTAAACAGAGCACCGAGAGAGAGAGAGATCAAAATACAAGAGTGAAAAAAATGATGTCGAAGGCTCGTATAATCCGGTGTCCGCATCTCCCAGTAAATCCTCTGAACAGTATTCCTCTGCACAAGCTATTCCCAGTGCTGTAACTGTAGTTGCACCTGCGCACCACCTTGAAAGCACCACAGAGAGCTGGTCAAATTTCTTCAACAATCACAGCAATCCCAGTTCATTTGGCAGAAACCCTCCTCCTAAAAGAAGATGTCAAGATTATGATGGTAACCGTTCCTTAGTTTTCGGTATCATGCCTCATTTCAATGTTTCTGTGACTTGTTTTTTAGGTATTCACTCAGTGTGAGCAGCAAGTCACACTGCAGTGGCGTGTGATGTGTCCCTTGTATGTAACAGATGCAGAGATCACCTTTATTGTACTGGAGAAATAACTAGTCTTACTGAAGCAGTTTGCTTCTGGTGTGACAATTGCTGGATAAGAACAGATAGAGTTTTTTCACAGTTCTCTATGTGCGAGACAAATACCTCAACCACTGGCAGTCCTGGTGCAGATTGCAGTGTGTGTGTGTTTAAAATAAACCACAGTACTTCTGACTATTTTTTCCACAGCTTTTATGATGAATGCATGTCAGTTGGTATGCTTTTATGAAAGATTGTTCTGATTCGAGTTGTTTTGTGAAGCCTTACCTTGCAATAGAATAACATATCGGTGGATGCATGTTTTCTTTAGTAAGAAATTCCATGAAAACCTGAAATGTTACAAATCACTGAGAATACTGGGTTTGTTTTCTAACACAACATGAAATGTCCTGTTTTGCAGAGCGAGGCTATTGTGTCCTTGGTGATCTCTGCCAGTTTGATCACGGAAACGATCCTTTAGTAGTAGACGAGGTTTCCCTGCCGAGCATGATCCCGTTCCCGCCGCCGCCGCCGGGGCTGCCGCCGCCTCCCGGGATGCTGCTGCCGCCGCTGCCGGGGCCCGTGCGCGGCCTGAGGCTGCCGGTGCCGCAGCCCCACCCGCAGCCCCCTCCTCCCGTGGTGCTGCCCGTCCCTCGTGAGTCACAGCTCCTCGTCTCTGCTGGTGGTGTGCTATTCACAATAGTGCCCAAAGAATTCCCAAAACTCCGCTGGTAAACAGTGACCTTCCTAGCGCTCCAGACTGAATTAAATGGGGCAGGGAGTGGAGTTGGGGATCTCTCAGCTCATCTCAGTGGTAGTTGGTAGTGATTGGATTGGTTACTGACACTTACTAGCCTTTTTTTTTCCCCCTATAATGCAAAAAATGGTGAGATTCAGTCTCCTAGAAGTTCTAATAAAGCTCCAGTGTTGGTGCTACATTATCTACCACTAGAAAGCAGCACGTTATTGACACATTTAAGATTTTTTTTAGCTCAGCAGTGATCTGAGATGTTGAGCCTTTTGTGTTATCTTACTGCATCTTATAAACTCTATGAAGAAATAGCATATTAGGGACATGCTTACTCTGTTTCAGTGCTGTCTCTTCCAGGGACAAAATACGTGCTGTCATAATTGTGTCCAATATCAGCAATTTTGAGATGAGGAATAATTTGATACAGGATTAACCCTAAACTTTGCATGAGCCCTTCAGCAGGTGGAACTGACTTGCTGTGAGAGAACGGACAGTGCTCAGGATGGGCTGTGTAGTGTCACTCAGGGTCCTTTTTGGTCGTACAGTCAGCAGGAATGTCTGTATGGTGCATGGGGAAACCAAATCACAACCGTCTAGAGAAATTCTTTGTCTGGGAATGCCTCTTGCCCTGCAGTTCTCGTTTCAGAACTGCAATCTAAGTGCTGCTGATCTGATCTCTTGCTCTGAGCAAGCCTTGGCTCTCCATGGCAGAGCTGAGGGAGGAGCTGCTGTAGTTAAGGCATCTCTAGCACTAGCAAACCTCTGGGGGAGAAAAGACACTTTTTTTTCCCTTAAAGCTTTTTCTCTCCTGAGAAAGAGAAAAGGTGTTGGAATCAGAGTAACTTACCTGAACAGGCTTCTCAGTTTACTGTTACTGTAGTGGGATTGAACGTATTTACACCCCTGACCTTGCTGAAAGCAAGGCATAAACACAGCGTTGAATCGTTTGCACGTTTTACCTTGGAGCTGTCAGTGTGTGATCGGTTCTGTGGTGTCGTTGTAGGACCGCCTTTAACACAGTCCAGCTTGATAAACAGCCGTGACCAGCCGGGGACGAGCGCAGTGCCCAGTCTTGCACCCATGGGAGCAAGGCTGCCTCCTCCTCTGCCCCAGAACCTGCTCTATACAGTGTCAGAACGTAAGCAAATGCCTTCTGGTTTAAATCTGTTCGTTGTAAAAGTTTTACATTTTCTCTGTTGATGTGTGATTAGAAATTATGATCTGTCTTCCTGCAATATATACAAATCTAAAAAGAAGTCTGATGGCTCTCCCTGGGCCAGCCCATCATCCATTCTGGTATGGAATGGCAGCAGTGCTCTGTCCTGGTCTGAGGAAGAGCACTCTGGGGAGCTTTGGGTTTCGTGTGCTCACAGCAATCAGATTGTTGCATGAGAAACGTTCCTCTCATCTTCAAGCCATTCAGTAGGACATTAGTAGGCAAAAGATGGATCTGCAGACCTGTAATGGCTGTTTAACTTAGGCTTTATTCCTCTCCAGTTTGGACTAATACACAAATGAGAGGGGGTTTTTTCCAGCCGTATATCACAATAGTCTGTACAGTCTTCACAGACATCAGTCCTTTTTCTGTTCTTTTTCCAGAATCACCCTGGTTCTAGCTTTCTAAAAGTTGCTAGCTTTCACTGGACATGTCCCTCTTCCTTAACAGAGCTCAAAATTTTTAAAAGTATGTTTTTACGAGGGAAAATAGCAAAATACCTGGAAAGTCCTAGATTGCTCACTTTAAATACAACAAAGCTTATTTCTGTGATAGTTAAAGGATTAATGGCATTTCCATGTTTTATATGACCAAAATAAGATAATTAAATGTCATTGTTTTATAATATTCTCATTTTTTTAACATAAATATTCTGAATTTTATTCAAAGAGGGGGTCTAGTTCAGTTCATGATCCATGTCATTTTATTTGTGACTTCCATGCTTTTCAGAACTTCAGTCACTGAAGTTTCTTATTAGATAATCTGTTCAGTCATCCCCAAGTCCTGTCGGGTGTTCAGGTGTCACCATCTGATCCTTTCAGCTCCACAACTTCTGATGGGTGATTCTACCTGTCCTAGCTTACAGGGCTTCACAGTAATTCTGTTCTCCAGAACCTCTGTGGAGATTCTCATGTCCTGTCCTTGTGCTAACAGCTGCTGGTTGCCCTCTTGCAGTCAATCATGTTCTAATTCAGGGAAGAGGAGCTGGTGGTTCAGCTCCTTCGAGGTTAGAGAACGTTCTTGTTTTACAGTTTCAGGCTCTGCTGTGTTTAACTGTGGAGTTGTCCTTGTTGCTGCAGAATAAGGAGCTGAGATTTTAGAGGGGTTCATGTCTGTCAGGTTCCCTTGTACAGGCATTCATTCTGTTCCCAGGTGCACTGTTCCTGTGGAGGCTCTTCACAGACTTCATTCATTCTCGTTCTTGTATAGCTTTTACTTTTTAAGGATAAAAAACCGCATTGTCTTCAATTTGGACCTTGGGCTGGAGGAACAATAGGAGTCAATTCTGTCATCTTGTATTCTTGTGGTGACCCCTTCTAATGAAAACGATCATTAGTACCTTACCTAAGCTAGGCAGCTGATCTCACTCTTACATAAAGAGAATTCAGGAGGTAAGTATTGGTTCCATTACCTCATTTCTCAGCTTTCTTTGATTGAAATCATTTAAGTATGTTCTTCATCTAAAATTCTTTTCTGAAGAGAACTAGACTGTTGGGCAGCAAAGGCTGTGGAAGTCTCTTTGCATCTCAGACTCTGCGGTATAAATGTCAAAACCAAATCTTGTGTTGTTGCCCTTAAAACACTCCAGATGTTGTGCACGCTGTCACACAGACACCTCAGGCCTTTCCAGGCAGTGCATCAGCAATACTCTGCTTTGTGACCTGGGTGCTTTGGACAAACAGCAGCAGAATAAAAACCAAAAGAGAAAGTGTCCAGATAGGCTAGGCCTGAAGATCAGGTGAGGGTTTGCAATGGCTGCACAGGTTGGCTGTACCACCTCTCTTCTCTTCATCGAAAACAACTTCTGACTCTTGGACATCCGTGCATTTCCTTAAAGGAAAATTAACCCCGAGTCTTAAACTCACTTGAAAAATTCTGTCGTTTCTCTCCTTTTTTTGTAGATACATATGAGCCAGATGGCTATAACCCTGAAGCTCCTAGTATTACCAGTGCTGGTAGATCTCAGTATCGGCAGTTCTTTACGAGAGCACAAATGCAGCGTCCAAATCTAATTGGCCTAACATCTGGGGAGATGGATACAAACCCTCGAGGTAGGAAGGGTTCTGGTCATTGCTATTGCTATTTTTGTCCAAGACCGTCAACACTTTTCCCTCTTTTCAGGCTGAAAGCACTAGTTTTTCTCACTGATCTAGTGTTTCAGAGCATTTTTTTGGACATTTCTACCTTTTTTAAGTGCTAACGTGCCCATACTAAAGTCAAAGCAGCCTTTTTGATTAAAAATAACCACTTGCTTGGGAGTGCTACAAGGGTTTGGTTGGTTGGTTGGGGTTTTATTCCTCTTAAGCCTGTGAAGGCACTTTCCAGGTACTGGGAGCTCGTAGAAAGAAAAATGGTGCCTAAAGATGGCTTTAGCCACACAGTCTGCAGACTGCTTTTGATGAGCCATGGGCACAGAGGTGCTGATCCAAGCTCCTTGCCTTGGCTGTTGTCGTGGTAGTGAAGAAGGGAACTATCGTGGTATGTTTTGGTGCTTGATGGTCTGACTCTGTCAGCCAGGTGTTCTCTCTGAAATGAACATCTCAGGTATCATTCCAATTTCTCAGCCCACGGGAATCCCAGTCTGCACCTAAATCCCAGCCCCTACCTGAGTGGATGTGGGTGCTGTCTCTTAGTGGTGATGTGTACAAAGTATCTTTTAGGGAAGACAACAAGTCAAGGCTCTTTAAAGAAAGTTTAGTTGGGGTAGCAAAACTTTCTTTCTCCGTCGTGTTTTTCCTGCCCTGATTCTTAAAACCAAAGATGTAAAATTTTGGGTTTTGCTGTTATACTTCAGTGTTTCTTACTCAGTAGATAAGAAAGATTTTTTTTTTTTTTTTTTTTTTTTGGAATTTCAGTATTTCCTTCCAGTGACTCATCTCGTAAGGAATATGGTTAAATATGATTGCAGAAATTGCTGTTGCTGTTTGCATCTTAATGACTGTCACAGAGGCAGGGTTGGGGCTTAATTGCTGCCCCTCAGGTTCTCTCTGAGAGCCCAGAAATGCCCAGTCTCTGTTCTCACCAGTGTAACCAGCAGAGCCCTGGCTTACTTAAAAGCCACAGAAATTGCTGTATAACTCAGACTTCTTTTTAGGGGTTGAATGTTTGGCATTCACAGGAGACTAACACCAAGGGCATAAGCTTGAAAAGGTTGCAAATAAATTTCTAGCAAACTTTATGTTGGTAGCATTTGCTTCAAACTTTAATGTCTTAAAGAGTGTAATAGTTGTGCTTAATTAACAGTTTGTTGCTGAAACCTGGCCGGAGGGCTGGCAGTGGGATAGCAGTGGAAACAACGGGTTTTTGGTTGCTTTTGCCCTGTCAAGGGTTCACACAGGGAAAAGTGGTTGTTAATTCAGCCCCTGCCCATTGCAGAGCTCTAACCTAAAGCCTGGGGATCCACCTGTGGTTCTTTTCCTCCTTTTCTGTTCTGTTGGGATTTTGAGGGGTTTTTTTCTTTCTTTCTCTCCTTTTCCTGCAGAATCTGAGTTTTTAGTACCTGAAATATGAAGTTTTAGCTTTGTTTCTTCCAGCTAATACTTACCTTAAAGGTCAAAACCCATCCTTCCCAGCTGGACCATGTGTGTTTCTCTCAGGATGTTTAGTTAGGCTAGGGAATGATCTGAATGATTTTGTTCGGAAACAAAACTGACCAATTTGGTAAAGTCTTCCTGATGTTAATGTTTTTAACCTCAGTTCTGTTTTGCTGTGTGAAAGCTTTTCCATGTGTGGTGGAATAACACAGGCCTTTTTCCTTCCCTCCAGCTGCCAACATTATCATCCAAACTGAACCTCCCATTCCCATTACAAATAACAGCAGCAATGTCACTAGAGTTGTCTTGGAACCAGACAGCAGGAAAAGATCTCCAGGCAGCATGGAATGTCCACCACTGAAGAAGCCCTGGTTGGGAAAGTAAGAATTAGCTGCAGTTGTTAATTCAAATGTATTTGATTGCTGTTGGTGCTGTGAACATCACTATTCACCAGTCTCTGTAATTTGGGATGGTTAGGTCAGAAAATCTGTGTGCACATAATACAGAGACTAAACGTGGGGTTGGGAGGGAGCTCTTTTGTTAGTGTCTAGAGGGTGTACTTTTTAGGGGGAGAATGCCTTTTAGATGTGTATTAACCTGTGCTGCCTTACTTAGGCACACGTGTACTTATCTGAACTCTCCCTGTTCTCCTTTTCTCTAGGCAAGTAAATAACAACCAGAATAAGCCAGGGTTTTTGAAGAAGAATCAGTATACTAATACAAAATTAGAAGTTCGAAAAATTCCACCAGAATTGAACAATATTACACAGCTCAACGAACACTTCAGCAAATTTGGAACTATTGTAAACATTCAGGTAAAAACCAAAGTCCAGTTTTATGTATGTGTGTGGGTCTTTTTTATTTTCACTGAAGCCTCCTTGAATACTGCATGTTTTCTTTGAGAAATTTTAGCAGAGACAAATTGGGAGAGGAGGTAATCAAGTTCAGAGAAACCTTTTCTTGGCCTACTGCATATTATTATCTTAATTCTGTAAAACCATATTGCCTTCTGCCTTTATGATGCCTAATTGTATTTGGAAGGCTTGGCGGGTTTAACAGTGTCTAAACCAACTCAGGTTTTTGAGCAACTTGTGTATAACTTTTGAAAGAGATGATCTGGTAGTTTGCCTTGTACGAGAGTCTTACGGTATTTGCTGGTCAGGATTTTGACAAAGATGCTACCAGGAGAGTCTTTATCTGCTTCAGTTTGTTACCACTTGGCATCCTAGAACTGGCTCCGACTCGGTGGTGCCCTTGCCCTGTGAAAAACAGAAAAAGCACTTAAAAAAAAAACCCAAACAGTTAAAATAGCATTTAATTTCCATTTATTTTTCTAGACAAAACAGTTTCCTCTCAAGTCCTCAGTTAGAGGTCTAAATAAAAGACAGATACCTTGGAAGCCTCTGTATTTCTTGATAACTTTGTCTTAGCCCAAAAGATACTGTGGTGGTTTCTCACCTCTCTAATGCATAATGCATTTCAAGTGTGCTATCTCAATCACTATGCTAGAAAGTCCAAGATACATTTTTATTGCTGTGATATTAATTTTTAGAGAAAAAGATGCTTGTTCAAGACTTGGAGATGCTGCTGCATTGAGAGTGTGGTGAGACCTTGCACTGTGCACCCTCAGGCAGCACTTGTCCTTCAGGAGGCCGGGATAAAGAACCTTTGGGATACCAGAGTGATACCAGACATAGCCCTGGGGCACTGCACAGTGCTCTGAATATGTGATGCTGTTGGTGGAGGGCTCTTATTTATTTATTTATTTATTTAAATGGATATAGACTTTGCTGCAAGTACATGTAATACTTGCCAAAAGGTACTTTGCTTTAATTACATAGAATGTCTTACCAGTGTTTTGAGCTGTTAATACACTGGATACCCAACTCATCACTGCAGATTATTTGTAGGTGGGTTTGCTAATGATTGAAATGTTTTCTTCCTTGAGAAATAATGCATTTACGAACTTTTGCTTTAGGTTGCCTTCCAGAACGATCCTGAAGCTGCTCTCATTCAGTACTTGAGTAACGACGAGGCGAGGAAGGCGATTTCCAGCACGGAGGCAGTGCTGAGCAATCGGTTTATCCGGGTGCTGTGGCACAGGGAGAGCGAGCAGCAGCCCCCGGTGCTGCAGCAGCAGCAGCCGCCCACCCCCCAGGCCCTGCAGCACCTGCAGCAGCAGGCCCTGGCCACGCCGCCCGCCGTGACCGTGCACAGCAGCCTGTCCAAGGTACGTGCTGCCAGGGAGGTCAGCAGCGTTCCCAAGTGACTGCTGCTGCAGAAGAGCACGGTATCTAATCCTGGTGTTCTCAAATCTGTGGATACACAGGTGATGAACAAACCCCTGGCATCTGGTGCCTACGTCCTTAACAAAGTCCCAGTGAAAAGGCGCCTTGGAGCGGCGGGTGGGAGCCAGCCTGAGCTGAGCCAGCCCGGGGCTGGGGTGGAGGAGTCTCAGGTATGTTGAGGGTGGACCATGGTCGTGCTGTCAGGTACAGCTTTGGCTTGTCAGCCAGGAAGGAACAAGCAGTGAGAACTTGTGAATTGTTTCCACTTGGTTCTGTTCCTTTTCAGTAATGTTCCATGCAGCCATGGTCAGTCACTTCTTCCTCATTTCATCAAGTGTTTGTATGAAATAGGGACAATGACCTCAGTAACAAAGAATCAGTGTTTTAAATAGCATAAAATACTTTTGTCAGTGCTTGGTAGTAAACAAATCTGACAACCGGTATGTGAGACCAGCCTTTTGGTGACAAATGTCATGGCTTTCCCAGCAATTTTGACCTTACACTGTGCTTTAAGAGCAGTGCTAGAAGCCTGTAGAGTTCTTGTCAACCAGAGTTCAAGCTGATGCTGTTCAATTCACGCTGGTATCATAGTGCAGCATGTGGCCATGGGGGGAAGTCCTTTTAAGAAAGGAAGCGTGGAGTGGCTTTTGCTGCCTTGCTTGATCAGAAAGTGGGATGTTGGGCTGTGACTGCAGAGCTGAAACTGAGGCAGACGCAGATCATCACCTTCAGCGGTGTCCTAGTGGGAATGGGGCTGCAAAGGGAGTCTGCCATGGAGAAGGAAAGACAGTATCTTTTGCAGAAATGCTTTTAACTGGAATGTGTTTTAATTGCCTTGGTCTTTCTGCCTTGTTGCACAAATCTGGACATTTGTGTTGGTGTTTCAGGGAATGTGATCCTCTGAAGTTCCTTGCTGGTACATCACAGTCACTTTAAACTATTCTGCATTTTACTGTGTGTTTTTACTATTTCAGCTATTTCCTACTTCTACAAGCCACTCAAAAATGGTTTACAGTTCTCCAAACTTGAAGACAGCTCTGAAGTCTGGTGCAGGGTCTAAACCTCATGACGTTCAAGAAGCCCTTAAAAAAAAACAGGTACTTAAAGACTGCTGGCTGACTGACAGTGTAGCAAGCAAAGTGCTTTAAACACAAGGTTTGATGGGCACCTGAAACCTCAGCTACTGCTGTACAGCTTTATACGTGGGTGTGGAGTTGGTCATTGTTATGGGACAGTCTCAAACACACGCTGGGGCTAAGCATGTGTGGAGTGTCCTTCTGGGGTGTCTTACTCGACACACTTGGCCATGCTGGGTTTTCTGGGTTTAATCTCTGCAGGTATGAGACATTTGAATGCACAGAATGTTTCTTAAGAGGTGTCTGAAGGGGGCAAAATGTTAGTAAAGTACCTTACAGCAGGAAATTAGCAGCTTTTTATTGAATTAGCTGCACTTCATAATTGTGCTTTTTGCAGACAGTACTTTTTGTTGTGGACTTCACTTCCATAGCTTGAAGAGGATAATATGATCTGTATGAGTACATATAATGCTAGACTGCATTTTACTGATGGAAAGAATTTTCTCCTTATCTAGGAGGCAATGAAACTCCAGCAAGATATGAGGAAAAAGAAGCAGGAGATGTTAGAAAAACAAATAGAATGCCAGAAGGTAAGTCTGGGATGTGGCTGGTAAATACATTCCGATTTTGTAGATACCCGTCTGTTCAGGGCTGGTTTTCCTGGAATTTTATGTTCCTGTTCTTTTATTATTGTATAGATGTTGATATCCAAGCTGGAGAAAAACAAGGCCATGAAACCAGAAGAGAGAGCAGAAATTATGAAGACTTTAAAAGAACTAACAGGAAAAATATCTCAGCTAAAGGATGAATTAAAAACCTCATCTACAACCTCCACACCATCCAAACTGAAGTCCAAGACAGAGGTATTTATTGTGCAACACACTTACCTGCTTGGTTTTTGTAACTATTTATAATAATATGTCTTAAAAATGCAACAGCATTAGATCAAAACACTTGCAAGCAGCATTTTAATGTGGGTGATAACCATGGACAAACAAGCCATGGTCGAAGGAACTCCGTGACCTAGTTTTGCTTGTAGCTCATTCATGCTTGTTCCAGTTCTAAAGCAGAGAATTCTGGGTCCTTTGGAAAATGGGGGACCACACACACACAGAGGCAATTAAAACAAACTGAATTTAGAGAGAAGTGTGGCTGTCGTGTCCTGATCTGTCTGTATCATTTACACCAATGTATGGCTGAAGTGGAATAAAACATTACAAGTACACGTTACAGGTCTGCCCTTTCCTTCTGCTTTCTCTTCCCACCTCTCTCTCTCCCAGGCACAGAAGGAGCTGCTGGATGCAGAGCTGGACTTCCATAAGAGGCTGTCCTCTGGAGAGGACACGACTGAACTGCGGAAAAAGCTCAATCAGTTACAAGTGGAGGTGAGCTGCTCTGCACTGCTGCTGGTAATGCATGAATTCATTGAATTCTGGGTGTTTCGGGTCCTCTCACCGTGGGGATGGCTGTGTTCTTTCCCCAGGCTGCTCGCTTAGGAATCCTGCCTGTTGGTCGAGGAAAGACAGCGCCAGCCCAAGGCCGGGGCCGGGGCCGGGGCCGTGGGGGCAGAGGGCGGGGAATGCTGAACCACATGGTGGTGGATCATCGGCCCAAAGCACTCACCGTGGGAGGCTTCGTTGAGGAGGAAAAAGATGAATTGTTACAGCACTTCTCTGTGAGTGTGACCTGTAAATTAATACACATTTCCTTTCCTGCTGTAAAATCAAGCTTCTCTTAGAATAGCAATAAATCTGAGCTTTCGCCGAAAAATACAGGTGCTGCAATATTGCTGGCTGGTGCAGCTGGGAGTCCTCTGGCTCTCACTTTTCTGTCCAAAAAATCAGGTTTCAGTGTCACTTCAGTACTACAGTTGTACCACATGATTACGGGGGTGCAGGAGAACATTACTGCCCATCCTAATGAACCTTTCCCTCACAGAAATTTGGAGACATCGAAGACCTTCAAGAAGAGGACTCCCCATTAAGTGTTGTTGTAACTTTTAAGTCCCGCTCAGAAGCTGAGAATGTAAGTAGAATCATGGATATATTTTTTTTCCACAGGTCTAAGATAAGTGTTTTTAACTACTTGTGTCTACCTTTGTATTTTAAAATTTCAGAGGCTTTGATCCCCCAGTTTGAGCTTGATAGTGTTTGGTGCTGCTGCAGGCAGTGCCCCTGAAGGGGAAGTGCCTCCTGGTTGTCTGAGCAGTGACACGGGGCTTTCCCTGATAAAGCTGCGTGTCCGTGGCAGTCACAGAGCCCTGCTCATCCTCTCACAGTGCCGGGGCAGGAGCAGGATTTGGCAGATTTGGGTGTTGCTGAAGTTGTTCTTGGAACACTGAAGTGGGTGATTGCGGTTTATATATTTGAGATCTTCAAACGTGCCTCTGTACCACGTCCACTGGGTCTGGCTTGTTGCTGATGTTAAGAGTTCTGCACTTGATCCTCTCTCTGAAAATCTGCTCGTTTAAACACAACTCAGGCTGCTAACCAGGGATCCCGCTTCAAGGACCGACGGCTCCAGATCTCGTGGCACAAACCCAAGGTACCTTCTGTGTCCACGGAAGTCGAGGAAGAGGAGTCAAAGGAAGAGGTATGAAAATCTCTTCATAACCTTATAATTCTTACTGGACTCTAATAGCTGAGAGCTCTTAGGATACAGTTTCCTGTGTGCTGAAGAAGTGTCATAAAATATGTTTTTACAAACCAGGAACTGACCTGGTTTTGAATAGTTATGTACATTTCCCGCATTTTAAAAGAGAGAAAATGGAAAAAAAAAAAAGATACTTTGTGGATGGGCTGTTAATTTGTCAGTGATGTAAACAAGCCTCTGGTTCTGTATGTGCAGGCTGCAAAGCCTTTTACTCCTCACTCTTAGTGCTCTACTGTAGGAGAAGTTGTGTTCTTCCCTGTAATTCACCTGAACACCTTAAGCTTTTAAAGGCTGTTTTGTTGTGGCACTTAACAGAAGCCTTGTCTGGGAGAGGGTGAGTGGTGGTTTATTCTCGCTTCCTCTGAAGCTTTGCTCTCTTTCCTGACATGAGGCTGCTGTTCTTCCCCTAAAACTGCTTGGACGTGGTGGTGTGTGTTTGTGGGACACACGGGAACACCCACACCAGATACCAGCACAGCTCCTGCTGTGTGCTGTGATGTGTCCCTGGGCATAGCTTGGAACTTGTGTTCGTTTTTCCTTCCTCCAGGAGACTGAAACCTCAGATTTATTTTTGCACGAAGATGATGACGATGATGATGAAGATGAGGATGAATCCCGTTCTTGGAGAAGATGAAACTTGATGTTCGAAATGTATTATTTTAGGAATATAGTTCAAACTACATCTTTTAAACGTTTATTTAAGGAAGTTGATGAGCCAAAAAAAAGCTTTACTTTCTTTTCAAACCACAAGATTTACCATGAGCAGTTTGGTATGAAAACATTTGGGACACAAAGCTGTGAGACTGAGCTAGCCAAAGGCCCAGGAACTTCTTACAGGATTATCAAGCTCACCAGGGTGGTGATTTTTTTCTATTTAAGAAGGATAAAAAGGGGGGGAGGGGGGTGGAAATCAGTATTTTCTTGTCCTCTTTTTGTGTCACCTGTATTACCTTGTTTTGGGTTTTTTATAATGTGATTGATTTGTTAGTTTATAATTGAAAAGATATTACAGGTTTTATTTAGCAATATTACGGGGTTAGGGGAAAGACAAACTTTCATTAAATATTATGAAAGAAAAACTGGCCTCATTTGCTCGTTGAAAAAAGGTAGCATTTTGTTTCCTGTGGAGTCTCATGTTGTAGGAATTATTTGTGGCTAGATTCTTAAATCATTTACTTCAGTATGTTTGACAGCCACACAGTCTCTATGTTGTGCTGCTTTTTGTGAGAGGAGGTGGAAGAAACAATTTAACAGGGTATTGTTATAACGTTGTCCAGTTCACTCTGTTTCTCCAAATTCTGCTTCACAGAAAACATCAGCAGGGACACACACTCTGGAGTGGATTTTCACTCCTCCTTGATTTCCTTCTGTCATTTCAGTGTAAGGCTCAGTGTAAGTCAGGCTGTTTATTGCATTTCAGTATTTGTGAGCAAGAATGGAAGGAGTTCCACTCTTCCTCAAAAGCAGCTAAACTGGCCCCTGTCTACCAGCCAGGAGCAACTCTCCTCCTCTCCCCATTGCCAGCCGTGTTCCAGGCAGAGCCCTGAGCTGTTCAGAGCAGGGTGGGTTTCAGCCCACAGGACTGGGGTGTCCTGCTTGGCCTGGCCCCACAGCAGGGTCAGGTGTCCCCGGGGTGTTGTGGGCTGGGTCTCCAGGGGCTCTCCCTCGTGGCCCGGGGCAGTTCTTTGGAGCTGAACCCGTCCCACTCTCCGTTGTCTCACCGCTGTCCCCTCAGCCCCAGCAGGGCCGTGCCTGAGCCAGGGGCCAGCTCCGGGCTCGGTGGCTCTCAGCTGGGGCTCCCAGCAGCCCTTCCCTGGCTGCCCCTTGCCCTGGGCACTCCCCAGTGCCTCTGAGGTGCATTTCTACACAAAATCAACACGGTGTCCGTGCACAGCGCTCTCCTCTCTTGGATGATTGCCTGAGTAGTCCCCAGTAACTCCTGACTGTAGGACAACATCTACCAACCCCTTTACCTGCCTGTGGCTCTGAGTGTGGCCAGGGGCAGGTGCTGAGCACCCTCTGGGTGCCTGCTGCCTCTGTCCTTGGGCTGTGGTGGGGTATCCAACTCGTGTAATGTCCTGTTTCTTGGCAACTGAAGGGAATGTCTCCAGCGTTCTGTCTCTTTCCAAACCTCCCCTCTTCCTAGAATTAGGACTGTCCTGCTAATGCTGAGGCTAAATTCCAGGCATGAAGAAACTGAGGGGAAACCCACCCCATGTACTCACGAGAATGTCTTGCTCTTCTCCCATGATCTCTAAGGGTGTTAATGTCTGTGGCACAGTGTGTATCTTGACAAGTCCGTTGCGGCAAACATGTCCAAGTCCTGACAGCTTAAAAAATGAGAGAGGGATCAAAAGGATTTATATATTTTTTTGTACAGAGGTTTTTCTTAAACTGTATAATTTTGTAAATATTTTGCTTTTTTTGTGTACTAAAATTACCGGCGTATAGATTTCAATAAGAATTGTTGTATTTTTGTATTTGGAAAATGAAAATTACAGTGGATTAATTAAGCTGTAAGAAAAATTGCAGTAGCCTTCGACACAGACAGAATGGATTCCTTTTCATATGGTTTTAGCTCTAAAGTGACACTGGGGTGGCACCTGTGTCCGGGGGCAAGGGAGCGAGGGCCACCTCTGAGAGCTTCATGCAATTACTCAGTGCCCTCACAGCAGCCCAGAGGCCTGGCCTCAGTCCCAGGTGCCATCCCAAGGGTGGCTGCTGCCCACGGGGCTGGCAGTGCCCCCCAGCCTGGCTGTACCCAGGGGCAGAGGGGCCACATCTGGCCCTGGGGGCTGGAGGAGGGGAGCTGTGTGAAATGGGTCTGCCTTTTGCCAAAGCTTATGGACCCCCCCCTATATTTTAGGGCTTGCAGGGCCTCTCTTGGGGTGGTTTGGTTTGGATTCTGTGTTTCCATCGGCAGCAGGGCACTTACAGCTGAGTTTATCTCATGGTGATGCTTTACTGGGAAATTCCCCTGTTCCTTGGGCAAAACACAACCCGCAGGGTACCTGTGTGCCCCAGCCACGTGTGCCAGCCTGAGCTGGGGGACAGACACTGAAACAGGATGGCATGGGGAAAGGAAGTCACTGGGGAAAGAATTCCCTCCCTTTCCTTGCTGCATTAACCTGAGCAAAATAAACAAAACCAGCTCAAATCTGAAACCAGGCACCTGCTTAGGAAAGCACCACTTTAACAAAATCATGTGAAAAGGAACAAAGCTCCTCTTGGTGTATAGTAACCTTGTACTATAGTTTTTACAGATTGTGAACTTGTGTAATAGGATAATAGCAGATATTGTTGAATTTCTAATTGTTTATACATTAAAATTCATATATGTAATGTTTGTTTTATTGATTACAAGCCAAATTTCTAAGATGCATGTTGACTTTTTTGCAATAAAGTTATACTATGGAATGGTTCAACATTTAGAAAAGACAAAATTCTAACTGAAATAAATTGGAAGGAGAACCATTCAAAAGAATTACAACTCTCAGAAAAAGAGCATTATCACTTCTTTGGGGGGAAGTGGGTGTGTGAAAGGGGATTTATGTGTGCGTAATGTGTGTGCGTGATTGGTTTATGTCAGAGCTGAGACAGAAATCTTCCAAGTCCCTCAGTGCTCTGAACAGAACGAGTTAAAACAGGTAAATGGATGGGAGAGGAGATGGGATGAGGGAGTCCAGTAAAGGCTGTTTGACATTTGGTGGGGGGGGGGCTCAGAGTTTGACAGAAACTGGAGGAAGTTGTTCAGTCCGGGGTGGGTTCCCGGGCTCTCACAGGTTTGCAGCGTTCTGGACTATGGGATACAAATCCTGGCAGGACACACCTTCTGCAGACTGGGGTGAAAACTAATTTATTCTATTATTACCTTTATTCTTGGTCTTTGCCGCCTTCCACAGTTCCTGTTATTCCCTCCTGCAGCCCCTCCCTGTACCTGCTGTCTCCAGGTGCTGGAGGGTGATATAAAACCTGTGTTTCTCTTCTGTGCTGCTGAAGAGCCTCTCCATGACCAGCCTGTGGCTTTGAGACATCTTAGTGCCAGGAGTTAAACTCTAGAATCTTCCCCAGACCCTTTCCCTGCCCACAGCCACCAACCAGCCTCGTTCTGTGGGAAGCAGCAATGTCCTTTAGGAGACAGATTCTGACACGGAGCAGGAAAGGTTCAGTGTCCAAAGCACTTGCTGCTTCCTATACAATTAAAATTCATTTTAATGGAAAAAGGGAATATAAGAAATTGGAAGGGGAGTAGCATTTGTGTATGTGTGGCTTTGGATGTATTTTTTTCCCCCAGCCATTCCAAATGTGATCTGAGAGTTCCCTGAGCCCAGCAGCAGGGCGGGACAGCTCTTCCCACAGCCATGGGCTGCATCCTGCCGGGAGCCTGTTGGAAGGAAGCAAATGTCTGCAGGAACTGTTTGAAGGGAGCAGTCACACGAAGGTAAATTGTTGGTGTGATTGTCAGGCCAAGGGTCTCTTTGTTGTCTCCAGTCGAGGCTGTGTGGAATACAGCTCTAACTCCTGGAGAGGGTTCCCAAAGGTGGCAATCTAATTTTAACTCATCTCTGGAAACGTGGGACCCAGTTCTGTCCTGTGGAGCAGGTTGTGTAACGTGTCTGGGCCTTTACTGACGAGACCACTGACACAAGGGGTGTTGAAAAGGGAAAAATAAGTTTGTCTGATGTTTCTCTGGAGGTTTTTATGTGTTTCCACCGCTTTATTCCACGACAGACTTACAACTCTGAAGATCAAAACCTAAATGCATAAACTAGAGCACTTTCTTTCTCTCTCCCCAGCATCACTCCACAGACAGTTCCCAATGGCTGCTTGGTAATCTCGGGTGGGCTGATCCGTGTGGGATGCTGGGTGCACGGAGCCAGACGGGGACCCACGGCAGGGCCGGCAGTGGGGCAGGGGTAAAGCCTCACCTGCCCTGCTGCCAGATGCCTCCTTCACGTGGAGCTTCCCCCTTTTCTCCCACAAAAAGCCCCACGTTTTTTCACTACGTTTTCATGGCATCGGGTAAATACATTTTTGGTCAGAAATATCTCTTGAATTTGAAGTCCAAAACTATGTTTTACCTGGTCGATGGACTTCAGCCCAAACAGAGCCCGTAACAGGGGCTGTCAGCACTCGCTGCCTCCAGCTGGGGCGGGGACGAGTGAGCAAAGCGGCCCCTGCCAGTACAGCAGGGTCCCCCAGCAGCACGGCAGTGGCCCTGTGCCAGCTGTGGGTGGTCGGGGACAAGAGCCTCTATGGGGTCAGTCCCCGCACGGAGCTGGGCTCAGCGGGGCTCTGGCGGCTCCCGCTGCCGGATCCCGCGGGGGAGAACAGAGCGCCTGTGCCGGAGCCCGGGGAAAGCCCTGGACCGCCAGGGGCCGGGGGGGCACCAGCATCGCCCCCAGCTCAGGGCTTTGACTGCTCTGGTGTCATTCATCTTAATTTTGGGAGCCGAGTTCCCTCCGTGCCTCGTCTTGCTGAGCCTCGATGGTGCCGCTGGAGCAGCCCCGTGACGTGGGAGTTAATTATAGCCCGTCCTGCGCCGGTAACCTTAAAGCACTCCTGCCAGTGATTTATTTAAACACTGATAAATTATACATTTCTTTAGTAATTCATGTGAAAATTATTTGGAGTCAACTCAACATCACATACCTCTGTGTGCTCTCTCGTGGCAAAAGCTCTGTTGGACAACGCTTCCATCCACTCTTCCTTTTCGCTGTTTCACTTGATTTTGGGTTACCTGCGGGTCGCAGAGGAGTGAAGGGGACTTCTGGAACAAGCTCACACCCAGCTGCTGGTGTCGGTACCCAAAGACAGTTAACTCTGACTTTAAATATTCTGAGCTCTCAGTGGCTTTGGGAGGAGACTGCCCCTTCCCTCTGTCTGTGCTTCTGGGACGTCCCTGGCCAAACCCAGCTGTCAGTGTCCCTGGATGTGGGAGCAGGGTGTGAGGATGCAGAGGGGCTGCTCCTGGGCACTGCAGGGCCGAGACTGCTCGTGCTCCCACACTTCTGGCACCTTGCTGGGCTGGGGACAAATACCCTTCACTGAGTTAGACAGAGGGTGAGACTTTGGGGACGGTCCAGCATGTCAGTGTTCTTCTGTCCCCTCAGGATTGCCCTGACGAAGATACAGCTGTTTGACTTGTTGATTAGCAAAAACATTAGGAGACCTACTGTTTCAGGGCATGAATAATTAATGTTTGTTCCTCATTAATTTCTCGTGGCAGAGTCCTGTTAGATTCATTTAGATATAATTCCAGAATTAGGAGCAAATATAACAAGAGGCCCGGCAGATGAGTGTTCTGTTCCACCCCTGGAAAGCACTGCCCCGTTGCTCCCATCCTCTCTGGCAGGAAGCAGAGAGTTTGTTCTGAGCAAGGACCGATGTGTCCTTTATTACAATTTTAATTTCAGTGAATGATACAAGAAACAAATTCTATAATTCAGGTGCATTACTCAGTGAGTAAAGGATGCCCCTCCCCAGAGTGAACGTGGCCTCCCGTTTTCCTGGGACCTCAAATCAAAACCTTGTTTCCTGAAAAATTCGAAAATAAGTTGATGAGCTTTCCACCCGCAGCTGCTGGAGAAGTCTGTTTGTCCTGCCCCCGTTGTCCAGCACGGCAAAGCTGCAGCACAGCTTCAGCACCTCCTGTGTTCTAACGTGGCCACGATGCTCTGCTAATGCCCAAGGCTTTGGGGTTTGCTGTGGGATCAACACCCACAAACACCCGCTCAGCCCCTGGGGCCACCTGAGCCACCGCCTGAGGCCAAGGACATGCCCAAGGCTTTGCTCACCGAGAGCCCCTCCGCAGCCAGCAAAGCTCTGCTTGGGTTTTAATTATAGAAGAGGAGAGAAAGCACTTCTAATTTAATCTGAAGCAATGCACAGACCCCAGACGCTTTCCCTTCCCTCTCCTTGGAAGGAAGTTCAGCAGCTGCCCCAATACTCAGTCCCTCTGGAGCTCTCTCTGGTGGCTTTGTGTGGGGTGGCCCTCACTGTGTGGACCTGCAAATGCTCCCTGTCTGCAGAGGAAGCCCATCCTTGCTGAGATGCCACTGGCAGCTGTGCTCTTTGAAACGGTTTCCATCCAACCCCCACCTGTATTAAGAAGTTCCCAGAGCAAGGGGGGTCCTGACCTGGCCCTTCCCTTTAACCCTCCAAGTTCTTCTCCAAAACTCCCTTTCAGGCCCTGCTGACCCCCGTGGTACCACACAAGGCACAGTCAGATCTCGAGCTTCTCTCCCTCAGCCCATTGCTTCCAGACCTGCAGCGGAACAGGCTCCACAAAACCAAGTGCTCTGGAGGATGCCCCGCAGCCTTAGAGACTTCCTCAGTGCCAGACCCTTTCCTTTGGAAGCCCGACACGGCCTCGGCGACAGACAGCTCCTGTAACTTAGCAACTTTCTTTTTGCTCTGCTAAGGTGGGTTCTTCAATCTCCTTAATGAATAAGAGAATCAGGCCAGGTAATTGATGCTTGGCCATTTAGCTGATGAATAATTGACTGGGTAACTCGAGATATTTCCTCGATCAGATTGTGCAGTGGAACAACCATTTCATCTGGGGTGCAGCATGGCTCACAACTTCGGGGTGCTGGAAATGTGCTGTGCAAGCCCAGGATCTAGAGGAACCTTCCAGAGTCAGCTCTCGTCCTCTTCCTCCACATGGACCAGGCACACGAGCTCAAGCAGTGGGCCCATGGAACCTCCTGAGGTTCAGCAAAGCCTAGTGATGACCCTTTTGAACCCAAACCATCCCCTGATTCTATAATTTTGATAACTGGCTGCATTTTAGCTACAGAAGTTTTTTTATCACATGAATCTTGACTCGGGTCTGGAAACACGAATTCTTTTCCAGATCTGCAGTGAGGACAAACACGAGGGCACATCAGTGAGACCTGGCCAGGCCTCAAGGTGAGCTGCGGAGGGGAGCAAAGCCTCCAAAGCAGGAGCAGAAGGGGGGTGAAGGTGCTGTGTGCCCCAGCAGGGAGGTATCCCTGCATGAGCTTTAGCTGCCTCACAGGTAAATACTGCAGCAGCCTCTGGAGGAGGAGCCGGGTGTGCAGGACATTGTGTGGTTGTTCTAAACAGCAGCTGAAGAACATTTAGAGAGGCAAGTTCTGTCAGCTTTGTGACAGTAACACACAGTGCTGCTCCCAGTCCGTGGCAGAGAGGGTATCAGCACAAATTGTGGATTAAATAACTCATGGTTTTATTTCAAACTTCCCATCAGTCCTGTGTCAGCATGTACTGCATATTTTTTAAACTGAATTGAGTTAATATAATGAAACCAAGAGCCTGTTGGCACCACTCTGTAATGAGCTTTGAATTAAAATCTAAATAAGAACGGAGTATTTTGATGTATTAGGAAAATGGATAACAATCCATGAACCGTGAGAGAGGATAAAATAGCACATGCTTTTAATCTGACTTTTGCCTTCGGATTTCCAATGAGTCACCAGCAATGTTTCATCAGGGTATGGGTTTGGGTTTTTTCTTCCAGAAATGCCATTAATTATTTACCAGTAGGTGAATGATCTCTGAAATCTATTGCAGTGACACCTTTGAGTCTGCAGACAGTTTCTGATGGCAAACCATCTGGGCTCCTTTAACTTGTTATTGTTTATCCTTTGGACTCCTCTCCCCTGGCTGCAAGGTGTAACAGCAGCAGACAGGGCCAGGAGCATCAATATTTTACAGCATTAATTAAAGGGAGCTCGGCAGCTGTATTGCCCAGCCCTGCTGCCTGTGGGAGGGGAGGGAAGGACCGTGCTTAAAGCAGGTGGCCTGGGAGAGGTGTCCTGGGACGGGCGGGGAGAGGGACCCTCTCAGCTGTGCCACCAGCCCCGAGCCCAGCGTTGCAGTCACACAGGCGGTGCTCGGCTGTGGCAGCGAACAGACGTGCAGTGACAACGGGACCGGGAGGAGGGTGCGGGGTCCCCGGCAGCTTCTCCTCACCTGGGAGAGAACGAAGCAGCAGCAGAGAGACGGAAAAAGCTGCCCATCTTGTGCGAACACCCTCGGAGCCGGGGCCAGGGAGTCGGACTCTGACGAGCAGGCGCTAATCGGGCTCTGCATCCACCCTTCGCGTCCTCTTGTTTACTGGCGTTAACAGCACTAAGTAAAGGGAGGGTTAAAATCAAACCAAAACAAAGGCCTGAAATTTATCCCTCTATTAATTACTCTCAACAAGCAGG
>VZRV01009507.1:232350-243640 GCA_013398115.1 Falcunculus frontatus
GCGGGGCGCGGAGCCGGGGCGCGGCGGGAATTCCGCGGGTCCCCGAACTCCGTTCGCGGTGGGCAAAGCCTCCGGGGCGCGCCCTGGGCAGCGCCGCTCCCGCCGCGCCCCGCCGTCCCGCCCCGTCCCGCGAAGGCGAGCGAGCCCCGCGCCCGCTCCCCAATAAAGCTTTATTTTTCAACCCGCCGGGACGTGTCGTTCCTCGCCGCCCCGCGCCGACGGGAATACCCGAAATAACCTGCGAGAGCAATCGCACCCTCAACAAACGCCCCTCAGCGGGGCGACGCCCCGGGACACGGGACCGGGCTTCGCGCCGCCGGGCCTCGCGCTGCCACCGGCCCCGGGGAAACGGAAACATCCCCCAGCAACCCGATGCTGGGTTCGTTTCTGAAGCTGTTCAGGAGGGGGAAAGGGCTTTTATTTGCGATTCCCAGAAGCACCTTAACGATTAAAGATTAATGTTCGAAGCGTGAGCCTCGTCTGATTATTCCACTTTAGCATTTCAATGAGTGACAAACATCGAACTTGAGAACCGGGTCTCACCCTCCTCCCCTGTCAGGAAACGATCTCACGAATCCACCTTTTCCTCGCGGGCCCCCGGTAGCGCTTCCTCGCACCGCGTTTTTCCAATCATCCTCAATGATTTTTCCCCAATCAAATGCCCTTTAATAATAAATGCCCTAATGCCATTACGTTATATTGTGGGCTCTGAAAATTTAGACTAAGGGCGATGCAATATTAATCCCCCTTCCGCACTATAAAGAAGGTGACTCCGACAGCATCGTTCCCTGCAGCTGTTGTCCGCCGGCCGCCGACTCCGGGGCCGTGTTTTTACAGGTAAGATGTGTTTTTATCTCTTCCCTCGTCCCCGTGTGTGTCTGGGAGCTGCCCCCGCAGCGCCCCCGGGCTGAGGACTGGCCCCGCGGCCGTCGGGGCGCCGGGCGAGCGGGCACGGCCGCGCTGGGCCGGGGCTGCCGCGGGGCACCGCAGGCTCACGTCTTTTGTGTTCCAGCGTCCAGAAGAAATAACCACTACCGCTGCTCTCGGGCGGGATTAGTGTCCTCCCCGGTTTGGGTTAAATCCAGTCTGCGCCTCGCCGAGCCCCCGCTCCTACCCGGCGGTGCAGAACACCCTCACAGCTCCATGGCCGCCACCTCTGTCCCTGTTCACCTCTAGAAGGAAGATCGGACCGGGCTTGCTCCTGCAATGGGAAAGGGATCACCGCGGTTTTACTTGTGGCTGTTCGGGTGTTGCCTAGCTTTGTGGATTTGTGACGTTTCCGCGTCTGTCCCTTCTGCACAGCTCTGGAGAGTGCCTTAAAGATGCAAAACAAATCCTAAACGAGGTTTCCCAAACCCGCAGCTACTGTCCCAGAAAGTAGCTCCTGTGAGCCCCTCCTCACCTCCAACACGTTCACCACGGAGACCTGAAGCCCCTTGACCTTTTAGCTCACCCTCCCGGCTCCTTTTCTCCCGGCAGTGCTCTGGAGAGGGGGCTCTGCCCAGATTTCAGTCTGCAAATCCAGGGTCTATTTTCACTCTGCGTGTGCAGGTTCACGCCTTGCTGTGCCCAGACATCACATACAGGACCTGATCGCTTCATTTGAGATTTACTTTGGAGGTCAGGTACGTGCTGCTGGTTGGTGATCACTGGTGCCTTAGTCTGTCCCTGGCTTTGGCTCCCAAAGCTGTGGTGCTCTGGGCTAAACCCACTGTGATACAGGAAACTCATCTAGTCTTCCTGGAGCCGGGGATGAACTTCTTTTGGTCTCAGTGGGAATAGTTCAGAACTGGTATTTAATGCTGAAGAGGCACGAAGAAGCTGCCCACGTTTTCCCCCTAGAATGGTGAGCAGTGCCCTGGAGC
Source organism: Falcunculus frontatus (assembly GCA_013398115.1). Classification (NCBI taxonomy): domain Eukaryota; kingdom Metazoa; phylum Chordata; class Aves; order Passeriformes; genus Falcunculus; species Falcunculus frontatus. Next base: position 234,216 of record VZRV01009507.1, read on the forward strand.
CAGTAAGCATCGCCAACAGGCCATGGGAGACAGGAGGAGGGAGCCAGTGCTTGGAATTCCAGGTTTGCGAGAAGCTGCCACCACATCACAGCTCCCCGCTACACTCCCTCCTACCTCATCGGTCTCTCCAGGTGCCTGGGGATCAGAACTCCCAATTTTCTTGGAGGGCTGGGGCTCCTTGTCCTGGGCAGTAGGACTGTGGGACCCACCCTGGGACACTTGATCCTTCAAAACACACCCCATGCACAAACCCATCTCCCACAGGTAAAATGAAAAATGCAGGTGAAATTTGCTGAGAAAGGGAATTCCCTTTCAGTGACAGCCTGGATAAAGAGGAAAGGGAAACCTGCTGAAATAGGAAATGCTCAGTACGTGTATGAGAGGCTCAGCAGGCAAACCCCTGTCTATGGTTTCTGAACCACTAACAATTGATTTATTATTTTTTTCCCCATTCCATGCTTGTTCCTTAATATCCTGCTCTCTATCTCCCGGGACCTGTGCACAGGAGATGAAAGCACAGAAAACCAAACAAGCCATTGGCACTGCTCACTCAATTGATTTTTACACAAAATTTGCCTTCATGCACAAAGGATGGAAAAATGATCCCATTAATAATGAATAACAAAAACAAATGCAGGGAGGAAATCAATAGCAGCACATCTGATAACACAAGGGGGCCGGGGGAGCTCCTAGATGTACAAAAGCATGTGAGAGGAGGAGGAGGGAGAGGGGAGAGAGGAGAGAGGGCTCAGGGGCTTGGGGGGTTTGGGAGCAAGGCAGCAGGTGTTGTGGTGCAGGTGGGAATGGCTGATGGCCTGGCAGGAGCGTGTGTGTGTGTGTGCACGTCCCATCAGGGCAGGGTCCAGCCACCCATGTCCGCTGGGAGTGGTAGGACCTGCTGAGGGTCCCGGCTTGGCATAGAGCCCTGCCCATGCTCACGATGGCACCAGAAGGTCCAAGAAGTAGCCACTGGCAAGCAGAGCATGAGCTGGAACTGGAGCCACACTGCTTTCCCAGAGAAAACTGGTTTTCAGCTGCAAAATTCCAAACTCCAAATTGCCTCCATGACATCTGCCCTCAGTGTTTCCCTTCTCCTGAGTTTTCAAGGGCATTTGTCCTCCCAAGGAGACACATTCAGTTTGGGATGAAAAATGTTCCTTAGGACAGTGGTTTCTGCTGCTACCCAGGCTTTGCTCCAGGCCCTGGGCTGGGAGCTGTGATCCCCACGGCTGGAGCGAGAACTGGCATCTGCACTGGCATCTGCATCTGCCGGGGCTCTGGGATGAGAGCATGCCAGGGTGCTGGGGCCACAGGACTGGGAGCCCCAGCACCCAACACCCAGCCCAGCCCAACACAGCCCAGCTCAGTGAGGAGCAGAGGCCAGAGCCAATCCACGGGAACCCTGAGCAGGGATCCCAAGGAGCCCAGTGCTCGGCCCAGCATAGAGACAGAGCTGCACCCTCCATCACCCACCAGCTCACCAGGAGCAGCCTGAAGGTGCCAAAAGCATGTGGCCATGGGCTTCAGGTGGGCATCCACAGCCAAATGCTCCGTGGAGACCCTCGAGACAGGGGAAATCCCACTTTGTGCTGGTACAAAACAGAAGGAACTCACTCCAGCTGTACAGCTTCGAGTTATTTTCAGAACAGTGTTTTAAAGCAATTAAGCAAATTTTGTCTTTAATGACACTCATGCTTTGCAGTTTGCTTGGAAATATTAGGTACAAATTTATTTCATCATCAAGATGGTTTAGACTTTTTTTCTTTAGGCAAATTTAGAACAGTGCATGGAAAAACATGTCACTGCATTTGCAGTAGAGTTTTATATGGAAGAGCAAAACAATGCACAGAGGAAAATGAAATTCTCTGACTGTTTTTAAATCCAAAGAGAATTAAGAATGTACAATAATGTTACACAAATTTAGATGAGCTGCTGTCAAATAGTACTGACATGTGGTAAGCATCTTCAACCTGCTGGGTGGAAATGATGCTCCCAAATGCTGAGTACAAAGCAGAGATGGTGTCAGAACTACCAGGACCCCACAGCCCCCCATGGACAGCCCAGTCTGTGGGTGCTCAGGGTTGTTTCAGTGCCTGACCATGGTTTTCACTGTCCATGGATGAGGAAGGGCAATGCTGGAGTCACCCCGGAGGTGGGGCAGTCCAGGGGTGAGGGGAGCAACCCACAGCAGAGGCAGGGGAAGCTCTGCCAGCTGGGCAGCACCCAGCACTGTGCTGGTCCCAGGACCAGCCCCCTGGCACCGCCTGTTCCCGGCAGCATTGCCCGACCCCAGTGGGGGTCATTATTTGTAAGTGTTGGAAGAGTGCGACCGCTGTCCATTTACTCACTGTCAACAGACAAGCTGGGAGGGGAACCAAGGCATCGTCTTCCATCAGAGCTCAGCATTCAGAGCTCAGTGAGGGAAGTGAATAACTCAGGCCCTGTTTAGAGTGGAGAGGTTTTTGCTTTCAGTGGAATCATCTTGGTGCGATTCCCCATATCCTTGTGCTTGGAGTGGATGCTCCCACCAGGCAGCTGAGCTGAACTTCTCACTCCAGGAACAAAAGGAGCAGGGAGCAGGTGGAGAGGTGAATCACACCACCAGCATTTACTTGCTTTTAAACTTGCATGAGTGTGGAGCTAAAGTGGAGAGAGATGGAGGGCAGAGGGACAGGCAGGGAAACTTCGGTTTTCCTCCTCCGGAGGCTGGTGTGTCTAACGCACATGTGTTGTGTCACCAGGGCCCTTGGTCATCCCAGGAGAGCCTGACACTGGATCCCGAGGCCCTGGGGATGTCACTGGGGGCAGGGACTGTGGCATGGGGGGCAAATCCTCCCCCAGGTGCCCACCTGGCAGGGCCAAGGAGCAGCACATGGGCTGCTGTGGGGAGATGCACCCTCCAGGCTCCACTAAGAGCCACAGCTCTGCATGGCGCACACCCAAATACTGCAATCCACACCACAGAAACACATACAGGGCGTCAGAGGATAAATCCACCAAAAATCAGGACATTATCTGGGGAGAGGGATTACATTTTCAAGACCTCTTGAGGTCTTGTGCAGAGCTAAGGAAGGTTCAGCTGGGCATCCTGTGCTCACCCCTCATTTGCCAGAGCCCCGAGTATTGTGTGCAGCATCTCCACAGCTCCCCACAGCCCCCCACAGCCCCCTCAGCTCCCTGCAGCCCCCCATGACCCCCTGCAGCTCCCCGCACCTGATGGTCTCTGCCAGCAGGAACAAAACACACCGAGGATCTCAGTCAGAGACACGGTTAAAGTTTGATACCTCAGTTGCCTCAGAGTACGCCTGTTTTTCCCCAAATGCCAAAATGGATTTGTCTGCAGCTGCCACCACATCATGGCTGGAGTGAGGATCTCTGCAAGGAAAACCAGCACAGGTCAAGGATCCTCCTTCAGGTTCTGCGGTGAGAACATGTAACAGCCTCTGGAAACAATCTGAACCCCTGTTCATGCCTTGGTTGGTTTTACACCCTGTGATTCCCCAGCTGATACCCGGGGCTCTGGGCACGCACAAGAGGATGGGACATGTAGGCACCTTCTGGTGGAGCAGAGGAGTGAGCTGTGGGTCTCCTCGGATAGGACAGGGCAGGTTTAGGGATGGGGATTCTGAGCTGGCAACAAGGGTGGATCCTTTGGCTGGAAAAGGATTGCTGTTCTGAAGCAGTTGCAGATGGGATGGAGCTTGAGAGGGAGCTGGGGCTGGCTCCAAGGGGGCACCAGCGGGATGGTTTGGCCAAGTTCTGATGCTGCCAACAGGCTGAAATTCCTCAAAATACAAAATAACTGTCATCTGGAGACATAAGGAAATGTTGAAGAAAAACTTTAGTAATCCTTTCAATGTTGGACTTTTCAAAGAGAGATGTTGTGTTTTTTCTCAGTAGTTTCTTTAATATGGGTCAGGGGAGGAGCAGTGAAGGAACTTGAAATATTTTGAATAGAGCAAATGTTTTCCTTGTCAGAGACACTGGGGTGGGAAAAGTTGTTTGCTTCCTTCTTTAAGGAGGAAACCTGAAATACTGTAAATTTGGGGTCAGCCCAGGCAAAAGCCACTGGAGGAGTGGAGCAGCGGCGACACATGCAGCCCTGTCCCTTGCCAACGGGGCATGTGAGCCAGTCATGTAGTATTAGTGGCTCCATGTTGCAGTCAGGTTGGATGCCACGTGCAGGCACATTAACATGGAAAACACATTAGCCCCCGCCGAGGAAACCTGAGCAAATTGGCCATGAGACGAGGTGTCCTGGGATTTTGCACCGATGCCATTCCTGAGACAGGACAGCACAGCAGCGCTGAGGCCTGAGGAGTGGGTTGGCTCCAGTTCACCGCAGGCCCAGGCAGCCGAAGGAGCGCTGGACTGGGGCAGCCCTCTGGAATCGCACGGATCCACTGCCTGCCGTAGCCCCCTCCCCCGTGCCAGGGCCCCTGGGCCACTGCGACCCTCCCGTACTGCTGCGGAAACGGGAGAGCACGTCTGCCCCGTGCCTCAGAGCCAGCTTCTGTCCTAAAACCTCATGAAATATTAACCCCAGAGCCGGAGCATTCCCGGTCTCCCAGGGAAAGAGGCACATTTGCAATGCTCCGAGGATGATCTCCTTTCCCTGACGCCGTGTCACGCGCACTTGCACAAGGCCAGCACGCAGCCCCCAGCCGCGTCCCCCGCGGGGAAGGGACACGGAGCCCGCCGGGCTGTCCCCTCAGCTGACCCTGCCGCGATTCCCGACGGCCGCCCCGACCCTGCTCCTGGGGCAACGCCGAAGTGGGGCTTCGTGAGGCGCCTCAGGGGGCCCGGCCAGCCCCCTGTGCCAGAACGTGTGCCCTCGGAGGGAGGGAGCTGGGGCAGCCCGGAGGAGAAGCCCGCGGCAGTGTGGGCTGGAGGAGGGACTCGAGGAGACCAGAAGTTGCGGTCAGGAGCAGGAGAAGAGCCTCGCATGAGAAGGGAAGCGAACGTGGCATCTCCAAGCCCGCGGGAAGCCCCCGCCTGCTCCGGGCAGGAGCCCCAGCCTGCGCCCCAGCCGCGGGACCGAGCACTCGGCTCCGCCATGGGACCCGGTTCTGAGCCCCGCACGGCAGCCCGTCCCAGAGCAGTGCCTCACGGCAGCCCGTCCCAGAGCAGTGCCTCACGGCAGCCCGTCCCCGGGCACCGCCTCACGGCAGCCCGTCCCCGGGCACCCCCTCACGGCAGCCCGTCCCCGGGCACCGCCTCACGGCAGCCCGTCCCCGGGCACCCCCTCACGGCAGCCCGTCCCCGGGCACCGCCTCACGGCAGCCCGTCCCCGGGCACCCCCTCACGGCAGCCCGTCCCCGGGCACCGCCTCACGGCAGCCCGTCCCCGGGCACCCCCTCACGGCAGCCCGTCCCCGGGCACCGCCTCACGGCAGCCCGTCCCCGGGCACCCCCTCACGGCAGCCCGTCCCCGGGCACCGCCTCACGGCAGCCCGTCCCCGGGCACCCCCTCACGGCAGCCCGTCCCCGGGCACCGCCTCACGGCAGCCCGTCCCCGGGCACCCCCTCACGGCAGCCCGTCCCCGGGCACCGCCTCACGGCAGCCCGTCCCCGGGCACCCCCTCACGGCAGCCCGTCCCCGGGCACCGCCTCACGGCAGCCCGTCCCCGGGCACCCCCTCACGGCAGCCCGTCCCCGGGCACCGCCTCACGGCAGCCCGTCCCCGGGCACCCCCTCACGGCAGCCCGTCCCCGGGCACCGCCTCACGGCAGCCCGTCCCCGGGCACCCCCTCACGGCAGCCCGTCCCAGAGCAGTGCCTCACGGCAGCCCGTCCCCGGGCACCGCCTCACGGCAGCCCGTCCCAGAGCATCCCCTCATGGCAGCCCGTCCCAGAGCATCCCCTCACGGCAGCCCGTCCCCGGGCACCGCCTCATGGCAGCCCGTCCCCGGGCCGGCGTGGGGCCGGCGCGGCAGCGGCAGCGGCGCGGAGAAAACGAGAGCGGCAGCACCTAGGCACATCAATAATTCATAAAATGCCAGCAGCAACAGAGGGAGAGAGGGACCGGGAGCAGATCAGAATATCACACAGCTTTTTAGTGGTCTTTTTCTATTAGTGTCAGCTCTGTAGCTGGTTTCAGACAGGAGAACTTTCCCTGGATGATCCCAGAATTTCAGGGTGGGGCCGAGCACCCTCCTGGTCCAGGGCCTGCTCGCAGCTCTGCGGTGACTGATGCAGTCACAGGACTCTGATGCTTTCAGAAGGACTCGCAGGGCCAGTGGCACTGTCCCTCCTGGACAAGGAGCTGCAGGAGGTAACGTGCTGCAGGCAGCCAGGCTGGGCTCGACTCTGCTGGGCTCTTTCCAGCCATCTCCTCCAAGCTCCTTTGGGCAAATCCCTGCTCTGGGTGACTCGGGGCACCTTCCAGACCTCCCGCCCATCTGCTGCTCTTACCCTGGCTGAGCCTGCACCCCCTTTCCCTGTGTAGGAGGGAATCTGCAGGCTCCATATGTACAGAAAAACCGAGATGTTTCCATGTAAATACAGGGAAAGCCTTGGACCAGACCAGGGAGCTCCGTGCCTGGAGCCTGCGTGCACCACACCGTGCCGTGCTGTGCCGTGCTGACAGACAGGGAGGTGCCCTGTTAAATTTCAGTAATGCCCAGACCCCCTTGCTCCCCACAACACCCAGATGACGCCTCACATGGCCTCAGAATGGGCCAGCCCAGCTCCAAGGCCAAGCAGGGCACAGCACCTGTGGTCCCCAAGGCCCCCAAGGCTGGAGGGGTCCTGGAATGAGCCCCATGGCTTCACCCCCAATTTCAGCAGTGAACCGTGAGGCCGAGGGGGGCCGGGAAAGCCGAGGCACCTCAGCGGCAGCAGGAGCCTCCCCCCGCTGCCGCCCTCCAGCACAGGATCTGGGGGTCTCCCCGGCAGATGCTGGCACCGCAGCAGCCCAGAGGCCCTGCAGACAGCCCAGGGCAAAATTTTTAATTTGTCATCACACTTCAACCTGAAATCTGAAAAAAATTAAAAAAGAATGGCAAGATGTCAGCATCTCCAAGATGGCACAACCCCATGGCTGCTGCAGCTCCATGGCAGAGGCCAGTCCCAGCAGTGGGAGCCCACAGCAGCTCAAGGGCTGCCACACTACGCCAGAGGGAACCTTGGTGCTGAAACCAGCTCATGGCACAGAGTTGCAATGAGGATGAAGAAGGCCACGCACCTTGGACCAAGAAAACACAAGAACATGGGCAGGTTTGAGACGGAGCATCCACACTGTGGGGTTTCAGGACTCTTTCCCATATGCCTGGCAGAAAAGTCAGACCGTGTCACAAGCAGCCTTTTAAAAACTACAGAGATCCAAATATTTGAGAAGGTTCCCAGTTTAAAACGTCCCTGGGAATGCTTTCTGGAGCAACAGCAGCAGCAGTGGCAGCAGTGCAGCAGCTCTGTGCTGGTGTGTGGCACAGCATAGCCAGCTGCTTTCCAGCCAGGGAACAACGGGTCTAGGGAGGATTGGCAGGAGAGGTAGGGGAACCAGGGCTGCAGTGGGGGTCCCAGCTGCAGACTTGCCTGGAAAACTGCCTGGATACCCAGTGTACCCACAGCCATTCCGCTTGCAGAATTCCATCAGCAGATCCAGTAGCTCTGCAGTGGGTGGGGGTTTGGGATTTCCCCAGAGAGATTTCCCCGGGCTCCAGTGCTTGCCACATCCCCATTCCCCAAGGAGCATGGCCAGCGATACCCTCCCAGCTCCGGGAGCAGTGCCAAGATTTCCTGAGGGGATGAACAGAGCCTGCTGGTCAGTCCCCTCGTACCTGCACCCTCAGAGCCCACTGGTAGTTGGGGAGGATGTCCAGGCAAACAGGGAATTGAGCCATTGGAATTCTGGGTTTCAATGAAATCCAGGGCAGTGCATATCAATCACGGTAAATTGTACTGTTGCCAAGAGCCACGTCCTGCAGCACAGGGAGCTGCCAGCAGATTCGTCAAAATGACTAGTGTTTTGCAGCTCACCATTAACTGCTCCTGAAGGAGCTGCAGTCTGAGAATTCCTGACTGGAATGTTTTGAGAAAACAAAGGTGAGGGGGGCTGGGGTACAGCAGCGGCATCAGCCCCCCCGAACCTGGGAGAGGGCCCTGCAGGTGCTCCCGCCTGCTAGCTTGACATCAATAAAACATGGAGACAACCCTGGAACGGGGAGATAAAAAGAGGATGAAAGACGCATGGAAGACAGGCAGCCCCACTGTGTGGAGGATTTGAGCCATCGTGGGCAAAACCTGTTTTAATCTCTGCCGTCACAAAGTGCTGGTGGGAGGATGCGGTGGGGACGCGGCGGGAGGGACACCCGACTCCATCTCCTCGCCCCTGGCAGAGCGGAACACGCACTGTGCCCCACACCCCGCGGGCAGAGATCCCCCTCCCCGGGACCACGGAGGGTCCCGGCTCCCTGACCTGCTGTCACCCTGGCCACGGAGCAGGACACAGGCTCCCGGGGAGTCCCAGCACCCGCTGACCTGTCCCACATCCGCACAGTGGCAGCAACTTCAAGCAAAACACATGAATAAAGACCCCGAGCAGCGAACTCAAAGCGAGTAAGAGTCTCTGTGGCTCAGCACCGCCAAAAGGCCCCCTAGCAATTCCTTATTTTCATTATTTAAGAAAGACAGATCTTTTTATTGAGAGCAGGAGAGGAATGGGAAATGTGGGATCACAAAACCAGTTAGAGATGGAAAGGCCCGACGGCCCAGCGAGGCTCTGGCGTCCTCCCGCCACAGGACTACGGCCCGCGGGAGGGACCTGCTCTCTGCCACTCGGGTGTTACTTCGCAACGAGCGCTGCAGCTGCCGGCAGCTGCCCAGCAGTGTTCGATGCCCCGTCCCATTCCAAACGCAACGTCGTCGCCAAAGCTGAGCTCGCGGTCTGGGCAGCGGGTCACTGCAGGGTTCCTCCATAATTATGGAGTTTTCCCAGTGCCCCTGCCGAGCCGGGGCTGCCGCGTATCCCCAGGAGGAGCTGCTGTCGCCGTGCCCACGGTGTCGGTCCCAGCACCCGGGACAGGGCGGGTTCTCCCCGGGACCCCTCAGAGCCCCCGCGCACAGCGCCCCCTAGCACCCGCCCGGCTCCCGCTCCGGGGTCGTTCATTGGCTCCGTGCTCCCGTGACGTCACGAAACGGGACAGTCCCTGTGTGGTTTCTTGGGGGCGCGCCCCGCCGGCGGCGGGCGGTGATTGGCGCGCGCGGTTCCGACCGCTGATTGGATGCTGCTCCTCCCCTTCCCTCTACGGCGTGACGTCACTTCTGCTTCTCTCCCCGGGTCGCGCCTCACGTGACCCCAGGCGCGAGCGGCGCGGGCCTCCCGCGCGCAGCCAATCGCGGCGCGCCCGGCTCCCCCCATTCAAAGCCGGCGGCGCGGCGGCCAATGGCGGCGCGGGCTCGGCCCCGCTCGCGCTGACGGGCGGGC
>VZRV01009507.1:244627-263820 GCA_013398115.1 Falcunculus frontatus
CCGCCCCCCCGGCCCCCCTTCGGCCGACCCCCCTTTGACCCCAGCATGCCCCCGATGCCGCCGCCGGGGGGGATCCCCCCGCCCATGGGGCCTCCACACCTACAGGTAAGGAACGGGAATTCTCCTGGGTTAAGTGGGATTTAGGGATTTTTCGCTTGTTTTCACATGCAGAAGTGTCCAGTTCTGGGCTCCTCAANCGGCCCCGCGTGCGGCGGGACGGGCCCTGTTCCCGCTCACCGGGCCGGGGCCGCTCCCGGCCGTGGGACCGCGTGCCGGCGCGTCCCCTCGGAGTGCGGATAGGTCCTGGCTGTTGTCGCTCACCGTCTCATAACCTTCGATCTTTTCGAATCTGAGTCCTCATGCGACCATTGTATTGCACTGCACTCAGCGGTGGGTAAAGTTGTCCCCCCAGAGCCGCCGAGGAGCTTTTGCTGGTCCTGAAGGCGAAGTTTTTTTGTGTCTCCCCGTTCCCGAGATCCCCGTGCGAGGGCCGGGTGGCTCAGCGCGGGGATGGCGGGGGTCGGGGCCAGGCCCTACCGCGGGTCCCGCCCGCGAGGGACACAGGAGCTCCGGGCAGGCTCTGGCGCTGCGGAACCGGCGCCACCCCGGGCACGACCGGCTGGAGAGGCTCAGGACGGAGCACCGGGTCGTGTTCAGGGAGCTTTAGCAGATAAGGAATGATGCGCTTCCCGGTGTCTGCGTACCCCATCCCAGCTCTGGTTATCCCTTTTCATGAGTAGAAATTCACAGTTGAGGGCTAACAACCATGAATTGTGAACTAGAAGAACCTCTTGAAGTAGTTGCATACTTGACTTTACCCACTCGAACGTAACATGTTTTGCAGACCCTGATGGTGTTTATTGGGTTTTTCCCTGTTCCTTGTCACAACCGATTTTCGTACGCGACAGCAGCAGCTGGCAGTGACCCGTGTTCCCTGTGTGCCTCTCTCTCCCCAGGATGGCTCAGCAGCAGGCGCTGCGGTTCCGCGGCCCCGCGCCCCCCCCCAGCGCGGTGCTCAGGGGTCCCCCGCCCCTCCTGCGGCCGCCCCCGCCCTTCGGGATGATGCGGGGCCCTCCTCCGCCCCCCCGGCCCCCCTTCGGCCGACCCCCCTTTGACCCCAGCATGCCCCCGATGCCGCCGCCGGGGGGGATCCCCCCGCCCATGGGGCCTCCACACCTACAGGTAAGGAACGGGAATTCTCCTGGGTTAAGTGGGATTTAGGGATTTTTCGCTTGTTTTCACATGCAGAAGTGTCCAGTTCTGGGCTCCTCAATTCAGGAAGGACATGGAGGTGCTGGAGTGTGTCCAGAGAAAGGCAGTAAAGCTGGTGAAGAGTTTGGAGCACAAGTCTGATGAGAGCAGCTGAGGGATCGTGGAGGGCTCAGCCTGGACAAAAGGAGGCTTAGGGTGGTGCTGGAGTCCCCATCCCTGGAGGTGTCCAGGGAATGACTGGACGTGGCACTCAGTGCTCTGGGCTGGGTGACAAGGTGGGGATCGGGCACAGGTTGGACTTGATCATCTGGGAGGTCTTTTCCAATGTAGCTGATTCTGTGAAAATAGTGTGAGAATGGACATTGAAATGGGTGAAAGAAACAGCAGGGCAAGATGAGAACACAGGGCTCAGGTGTGGTGTTATACACCACTGCGTACCTGCGGTATGCAAATACAGCTTCTGCTCAGCTCCTCAAGGCACTGCTAAATTGATGGATGGTTTAAGGTCTTTTGTCTGCTTTTCAGAGGGCTGAACAGTTTGCAAGGGACAACACCTTTGTGAATGAGAAATGGATTGTTTTAATTGCCTTGTGCTGTTATTTAATTGCTTTGTGGGGGTGTATTCCCATCAGGGCAGTGTAAGTGCTGTGTGGGCTGTGGGCAGGCTGAGGAGCTGAATGGTACCACGTGCTGTAAATAAGGGATTAAATCCACTATTTGTAATTACAGTTTGAAGAACCATCCAGAGTTACTTTGGATCCCAGGCCTGGCTGTGGGTGTCTCCCTGATTTCTGTGTTTAATTTACATCCAGAGTGTGCTGCTGCTCCCAGCTGTCACACAGGGCTGGTTTGTTGTGCCAGGCCGTGAGCTCTGCAGCTCCTCACCAGCACCAGCCATGGCTGGGTGTCTCAGGCCGTGCTGTGCTCTGCTCCACTCTGAGGGCTGGCCTTCACTGCCTGCCCTGTGTCCGGTGCAAGGGCAGATGTGATGGGGAAGGCTCTGTGGTCAGAATGGGGGGAGCTGTGCTCGGAGCAGGGCTCAGGATGTGCTGGGACCCCTGGCACTGACTGCCCCTGTGATTTTACTCCTGGACTGGGGAAAGCAGATGTAGCAGGTGGAAAGTGAGCTTCTTCTCACTGAATTCTTCCTGCAGGTTGTAAGACCAAGAAGGAGGAAGCTCATGGTGTGGCAGGTGCAAGAGCTGTTGGGGAGGAACAAGGGAGGGAAGGCAGGCTGCAGTTGAGTTGAGGGCTTTTTTTGTTTGTGTAGAATGCTGTCCATGTACTCTTGGCTTCCTTTTAAAGTAGTATTTAATGCAAATAATGGTTGCTAGTTTGGTACATGGATTTAAAGAGCAGTTTAAAATACCACTCTTAGCGCAGAAAGTTGGATCTCAGGGAAGCTCCTGCCAGAAGCCAAGGACATGGCAGCACCGGCAGCTGCCAGGGTACAGCTGCAGTTGTGGGTGCAGCTCAGGGCCCACGTGTGCAGCTTGTCCCCGAGCCACCCCCTCCCCGTGGCGTGGGATGTCCTGGGCTGTCCCTGCCCCAGTCTCACCGCAGGCTCAGGGTGAGCGCAGCACTCGGGGCTGTCCTTCGCTTAGAGCTGGAGTGATGGGCATAGTTAGGGCAGTTGTAGGTGTTGGCAGAGGAAGCTAAAGGACTTGGTGAGTTTTGTCAACTGCTTTTGTAGGGAAGCGTTCACTGTACTTGTTGCACGTAGGGAATTTCAAACAGTCCAAGTAAACAAGAAAAATGAAAGAACTGAATGTTTGAATTAGAAACAGGTGTTCATTCAGGCTTTCAAGTAACTGTGTGTGCAGGACAGGTCAGGATTTCTTATCATGCAATAATGAACTTGTAATTTCATCTTATTTTTATTTTAATTGGCACTGATTACAATTTTAGTTAGTGGGAAATTTAGGAGTGTAATGGATTTTAAAAAAGTCCTCTGCTCAGCTGTGCTGACCTGGGAGGGTCATTGGGTTTCTGGGGTATTTGGTTCACAGGTGGGGATGTCTGAGCAGCAGCTATTCGGGAACAGCTCTTCCATTCTTTCTCTTCCTTGCATTGAGATGTTTTCTCCTTTTCGGGAGAGGACTTTTCTTTGACCACATTTCTATTTGTGACACCTTTTTCAGGGGCCTTGATGTTTGCATCTCAGAAGTGAAGTGATGGCTTCAGCTGTTCTGCCATAGGTGGGGGGTTGGCAGGAAGCACATTCCCTGAGCTGGGAGCACTGGATTGTTAGAGAAGCTTCCGAGCGTGGCACAGTTTGTCCTTACTGCTGGCGTACTGTCTGTTGGTTCTCTAAGAAAGGAAAACTGCTTGAAATTATATTGTTGTTATCATTATCATCATTATTGTTATTATATGCCTTTAGAGACCACCATTTATGCCTCCTCCCATGGGTAGCATGCCACCACCTCCTGGTATGATGTTCCCTCCAGGAATGCCGCCGGTCTCTGCGCCGGGAACACCAGCAATGCCCCCAGCTGAGGAGATCTGGGTAGAGAACAAAACTCCAGACGGGAAGGTGAGATGGGTGCCGGGAACAGCGGAGCCATGGGTGGTCCCGCGTGAGCCCTGGTCGCGCAGTCGGGCGCTGGGTTGGAATCCCTCTGGAGGAACTGGGCCGCTCCTCCTGCGGGAGCTGTGTGTGACGGGGCCTCTCTCCCGCCGTAGGTCTATTTCTACAACGCACGGACACGGGAGTCGGCGTGGACGAAGCCGGACGGGGTCAAGGTCATCCAGCAGTCAGAGCTGACGCCAATGCTGGCGGCCCAGGCCCAGGCTGTGGGGGCCTCCACGCCCACCACCAGCAGCCCTGCATCTGCAGCCTCTCCATCCACCTCCTCCAGCACACAGTCCTCCACCACCTCCACCACCACCACGGCTACTTCAGTGTCCCAGACCAACTCCAGTGAGTACCTGGGGGTGTCTCAGGCCTCGCGGTGGTGGGGGCACGTGGTGGGGGTGCTGCATGGGGAATTGCTCCTGCAAAGCCTTGGTGTCCAGGAGGAAGTTGTTTCAGCGTGAAATGGAGTGTGAATTTAAAGTACGGTGTTTAGTCCAGAAGAACTTGCATGCAAACTTTTTTCCCTCCCAGTCTCAAAGAATTCTTCAGGTCTTTGTATATTTTTCTTCTGCTGTTATCACGTCATCTCAGAGCTGTTACACATCTATTTCCTTTTGACTACAGATAGAGCTAAATTGTTTTTTGAAGTGTTTCACAAGAAACGTTGATCTGAGGTAGGAGCTTAGTTGTAGCAATTTCCTCATTTTCTCCGTGGCATCTGTTTCTGTAGGAGGTCGGGTCTCAGAGCTGCTGGTCTGTGAGCATTGGTTGATTACAGAATAGAGCTGCTTTGTTGTATTACTTTTATTAGCATTATTCTTCTGCCTAAGCCTTCTCAGTTCCTATTTTATAGAGTTCCACAAAGAGGAAAAAGAAAGTCCTTGGAGCCATTTTTGTTCATTTAGGACCTTTGAATGATAGTCTGGAGATTACTGCTGCTTCCATGGACTGAGCCTTTGCTCGTAGGGGTTTTCCAGCAAAGGAAAGGGGACTGAGTTTATGCAGCATGCACACAAATGCACGGCTGTGCACACAGCAGCGTGGTTTGCACTGCACTTTGGCACGTGTGTGCTGCCCAGGTGCCTCAGGGGCATCTCGACACAGATGTGTGTCTTGTACTCTGGGTCTGTCTGCACGTGAGTGTGCCAACAGCAGACAGGGAGTGAGGCTGCTCCCCGTGCCCAAAGGCAGGTGTGCAGGGGAAGGGACAGCTCAGAGAGCGTCCTGTCTTGGGTGCAGGGCCACAGACAGACAGCACAGCGTTGGTGCTGAGCAGGAATCTGGCACTGGCACATTGGGCATTGTAGCTGCACTGGCTCAGACACGTGCACTGAGCCAGGCCAGAGAGTGTGCAGGAGGTGAGCTGTTCCAGCTCCCGCTGTGGGGCAGAGTTGCAGCCTTTGGAATTCATCTTTTTCCTGAAACAGGTGAGGCAAGTCAAGCTTAACTCACCATTTAACCTGAACTTCAGAATCTGTGTGTGAAAGGGAGTCAAATTTGGGTAGCACTCCAATTCTGCTTTCATTAAGACCGGAGGGAGGACGCATCATTAGAGCAGCAAAGAACTTGTATTGCTCAAAGCATTTGAGGGCTTTTGTTTAATTTGAAGGGTAACTCAGTATGGTGTTAATTAGCTGTGTTGATCTATGGTCTGCTATAACTGTTGTGCTGAGTTAACAAGTCAGGTGGGAGGGAAATGTCAGGTTTGGGAGAGCTAGTCATGCCTTGGGAGCAGCACTTTATGCACCTTCTCTGAAGTTAAATTTCCTAATATTGAATGCTGACAATCTGTTTCACTTCTACCTGTTCTATCTGCTAAACTTTGTCTTTGCTTTCAAGAACTGTTACTGTTGGTGTCTGTGCCTAGGTGATGAAATTTTGTCATTTAAAACAATTTTATAACTGTTAGAGTTGGCCTGTAAAAAAAAAAACAAACCTGGGACTTCTGGCTGAGCTTCATTCTTGCTCATACTGATTTGACTTAGGTCTTACAAATCACATACTAACTGTCTGCTCTGTTTCCCTAAACGTTAGGCACTGCTAAGAACTTTCACCCTTTCTGAAACACTTAACAAAAGTTCAAAAATCCTTATTTAAATATGCTAATACTGGTATGTTGTTTGGAATGTTTCTGCTAGTAATAGAAAATGCACAGTGTGCCCATTGGAATATGGCTGTAAACTGGTGTCGTTTCTTTATATTTTTTTTTCTTTTTCCCTTCTCCTCTGCAGCAAATCTTACAGAGTGAGCTTACAAGTTTAAGCAGGCTTGTCTCTAGTTCCTGTTGGCCTGTGCTGTGAGACTCTTTGCTCCCAATTAAAACAATTTGAAATCGAAACCAGTCATGCTGCAAGGATTGTAGAACTGAATGCCAGTTGTGTGTTTTCCTGCTGGGAGGCACTGAAAACCAAGAAAGTTCTTGCAGCTCTTGAAGAAAAGTATTTTCCTTTTCCTTGCTTATTTACGCATTTTTATTGACGTTTTCCTGTTCTGGGGGCACAGCCCAGCATGGTTTGAGGCAGACTGCTGTCATGCACGTGCTGCTGCAATTGCTGTTAATAGCAGAACCTGTGTTCATGTAACACAAGGACAGCCTGTTGCCATTGGAAACTTGCTGTAATGTTCCCTTTCTGTTTCTCTGAACAGAGTAGAACCTCGTTTCAGCCTGTGTTTGTCCTTTGATACACCCCTGCTACTGCTGTAGAGACGTGTTAGGTGTAAAGAAGGGGACAAATTGAAATTGGAAATTGACTTTCTTTGTGAATATTTAATGTTGCAGAGAAGGCAAAGTATTTTTTGTCCAGGAGTGTCTTCCTGCTGGTTATATCCGAGCATACCTGCTTATGTACCGGGAAACAGAGCGCCAGTATGTTTGCAGCAGTATATTGCAGTGTCTAAGATACAAGGTGTTCTTTGTGTTTTTTTATCAGCACCTACCACACAAGACCAGACCCCGAGTTCGGGTGTTTCAGTTGCCACACCATCAGTCAGTGTTTCAACCTCTGCTCCTTCTGCTACACCTGTGCAGACTGTACCCCAGCCAGTCCCACAGACATTGCCTCCTGCAGTTCCTCATGCAGTACCTCAACCAACTGCAGCAATTCCTGCTTTTCCACCAGTAATGGTACCTCCATTTCGTGTCCCCCTTCCTGGCATGCCTATTCCACTTCCAGGTAAATTGGCAAACTGTAATTGTCTTGTCTGCTACATGTCCATGTTGTCAGTTGTTTGCACTCATGTGTCCACTGTGTACAGAACTTGCCTGGATCCTCTCCTCAGAGTATATCTGAAAGAATTCAGGGTTAGCAGACAGACTTTTTAATTAACAAAGAGCATATATTTTTTTGACTTCTAGTTCTTTGCTATACTTGGCAGAAAACAGCTGCATTTAAACGTGTAATGTTTAAATGAGAATATTGAGCACAATATTTTACTAATTGCAAGATTGCTTTATATTTTTTCTACTTACTTGATTTAGACTTTAAGTCTTGTGCATAAATATTCACTAGAACATGGATGAGCAGGAAGAATTGCCATGGAAATCGTGCCCCCAGTGATGTCAGGTGTTCCCAGTTCTCTTAGGCTGCAGCCACTGGGTAGGATGCTGAGTGATGAGGTGTGAGCTGAGGACCATAATGAGGCATTTAGGGTGCCAGGGTGTTATTATTCACAGGCTTTAGGTTTAAAGAACATAGAGAAGGAATCTTAGATGGCAGCACACTGCTTCTGGGTATACCATAGTTTCACAAATTTTTATGAAATATTTAGATACCTAAGGAAGTAATTTTAGGCTGGCAAATGTTGGACTCACTTGCTGTCTGTAGCTGTTGCAGAGGGCCTCCCAGGAGATCACTAATGACACTTAGCACTTACACACCACGTTTCATTTGCATGGGTGCTGTTGAATTCCTGTTCTGGTACAAAATTGATGTGTTTCAGTGCACAGTGGGACTAAACATACACCAAGAACTGTTGATTTTGTGTTGCAGAGGGAGGTTGGAGACTGCAGTTGTATTGGATCCAAGTTAGTTTCAGATTTAAAAAGACAAAGAAGCAGCTCTGAGCAGCATCCTCGTGTTTCTGGTTCTTTGTACAAGCTGACTTCCCTGCTGTTCTCCTAATGCATCCACCCAGTGGATATGGAGGGAGGCCTTTACCTCCTATTGAATTGGATGGATGAAAAGTAGCCCTTCAGAACACTCCTTTGATAAGAGAAAAAAGCCTGAAAGCAGTTAAAAGTGCTGACTAGAAGGGAGCACCAGCTTTTAGCTGCCTCTGCTTTTAGAATAGTCTTCTAAAATAACTGGGCAAAGCTACTTTAATCTGTATTGGCCGGAAAAGGAAATCCAGTGTAGTACTCGTTGTTTTAAACCAGGAAACAAATACTATTCTGAATGTGATATTCCAGGCTGAACAACAAATGAATAAAGGGTAGGAGAAAGAAGTCTGTTTACTTGGTGAGGTTTGGAAGAATAATAAAAACAGTTAAGCCTTAAAGGTGATCGGCTGAATGCTCTCAGCTGCCATTTCTAACCTTGCCAGCAAGGGATCAGCATGGAATGAAGGGGCCTTACACACTGTGAGGGTTATAATCTGCACAAGTGTGACTTGTTGGGTAAAATGGGGAGGGTCAGAGCAGTGGAGAAGAGTGCCAGTGGAAATGGAGATTCTGGGTGTACCCCCAGGTTGGGCTTTATTGTGAGCTCTCAATCAAAAAGTTTTGGGAGTAGTGCAGTACAGGAGCAAAGAGAGTAGGAACATCAATCTCCTGAAAATGATTTTTTTTCAGAATTTCCCTGGTAAGAAGTGTTGGCTCTGACCAGTTCTGGACAAGGACACAGGGCAGCAAAGTGCTGCTTTCACCAGTGGGTCTGATTTGTCAGTTTGCTTAGTTACAGAATGAAATCTGCCAGCTTCTTTCAGCTAATTCTGACTTGAGTTGGTTGTGATGGCTTCTAAATACTGTAAAAGAAAACTGTAAAATATTTTACAGTAGCAAGAAACAGAAGAGAGGTCAAATTACTTCCAGGACAGTATCAAGTGAAGTCAGAAGTTCTTATGAAGGTTAGACTGTAGATGTTTGGGGCTTTCAGCACCAGGTATGATACCAGCCAGAGGATTTGAAGTTACAGGGACAGAGCTGAACAATACCACTGTCAAGTGATTTCAGAGTTGATCTCCGTGTTAAACTGTAGTAAGATGGAGCAATGGAAGAGTTCGTTAGTGATATCTCATAATCTCAGATCTTAAAAAGTAAGTCTGCTTTCTCTCAATTCCTGTGTTTTCAGTCAGTTCTATGTTTGGGAATGACCTTGGCAGCGGAAGCAGCTTGGGTGTTTGCTCAGTCTAATCTGTGCTGCAGCATCCCTAACTCCAGCGATCCCACAGATAGTGTTATTTTTACTGACTCACGTTGGAGACATGCTGTAACTTCCTTAACAAAACGAATTTTCAGATCCATTGTCAAGTACATAACGTGACCACCCTCCCAGTTTAGACAAACACTTCAATCAGTGCTGCTTGAGTCAATGTTTTTATGTCTCAATTCAATACTTTTCAAAATAAAACTAATTGCAATTCTCTCATTGAAATGATTTTTAGAAAACATTACAATTCTGTCTTCTCACAAATTTATTTTATGCTTTCCATACTAGATCTCTAATGGCCAAACCCAGAAACTACTTTGGTTTTAAACAGGGGTTTAATTTCACTTTCCACTGGAGCATTTCCCACTTCACGTGATGCATTTGAACTTTTGAAGGGAAGTGTTTCAGTTTCTGAGCATCCAGACTGGACCAGCCAGAGAGCGCTTCTACAGTTGCCTTCCACACCCAAAATGGAGGTTTTGGAAATGCATTCCCCTCAGCCTTGTCTGATGTTCCACTGATTTTGATCTGATCCAAGAGGATGAGCTGCTCGCCTTTTTGTGCCTTTTTGTATCATTTCTTACTGAGCTGGAGAGCAGACCGGTGCATGGTGCCACCTTTTTGAGGGCGAGTTTCGGCTTTTGAAAATGGCGTTTTCAGCTCATGCCATTCTCGATAATGAAAAATAAAGAAAATGCCCCTGACCTAGTGCAGCTTTGTGTACCTCTGTCTGCAGCTTCATTGCTTTGATTTCTTTTACCCCCTTTCTTTCACCTCCAGCCTTTCTGTGATGACCCTGGTACCCTCAGCTTTCCCTCTGGGTTGCACTTGGCTGTCCACCCTGCCTTGCTTTGCTGCTCTGACTAGTTCAGACCTGTCCTTCTACCCTTACTCTGCTCTCTAACTGCACCAGCAGACTGAGAACCGCAAAGCCCACGAGTTTCCTTGTGCTGCTGCTCCCCACGGGTCTGTCCCAGCAGAGGCTGCCTGTGGAAGCAGCCCCAGTAGTGGGATATTTTCCTGTGGTGCTGCCCTACAAGGGAGCTGCATTCCCCCCTGGATGAACTTAAACCCCTGAGGCTTCACTGAAAGATGTTTTTTCTTTTTAATGACATCCCAATAACTTGCTAAACAGCTGGTTTAACATAGGCAGAGACTGTTGCTGCAGCTTAAAATTAGTTTTATATTTGATCCGGCTTAAAATGTTGGAGCAAAAGCAATTCACATTTTCTTGCTGGGAGGCTTCTTCTCTGCCAGCTGCAAATGGCATTCCAAATTGTGGCAGGAAGTCCGTAGCACCCCGTGGTAGCTGACATCCCATGGCAGCTTTCCAACATGCTTCCTATCCGTTTTGCAGGTGTAGCAATGATGCAAATAGTCAGCTGCCCGTATGTAAAGACAGTCGCTACCACCAAGACCGGTAATTTCCAAACCCATCCTAGTTCGTTTTGTCTGTAAGTTGGCATGGTAGTGAATGTGGTTGTTTCTTTTATTTCTTTATTTGCTTCCCCACTTGAATGATTACATATACTTTCTTTTCAAAACCAGTATAAATGCAAATATCGTATTTGGTCAGGAGATAACTTCCCCAAATAACTGTTAGTGTCAGCTTATTCTGTACCCAAACTCCCATACAGTTTTCTGTAACCATTGAGTTCTGTAATGACTGTGACTCTCATGCCCATACTTAGTTCCTAGTTTCTTGTGTGGATTTTTGTTTTCCTGCTCCACGTGTGCAGTGGCTGGCTGTGCTCGCATGTTGTGTGCGTGTCTGTGCATCTGAGTGTGAACTTTCATACTTCAGCTGTGGATTTAAGAACAGTCACTCGCTGAGAACACGTTATGGCAATGTGTAATGTGTGATTTCTGTTATTTAAAATGAGACTTTTTCAGTGTTAAAGGCTCAAATTTATGATCTCGTAGTTCCAATTCTGTCCAATTGGTTGTTCTAGAACTTGTCATTCCAGATCTGTTTATTATACTCAGTTTGTTGGGATGAGTGGAGACATAATAGGATACTGCAGCATTCTGGCTTTCTTATCTTTGGTTGTTTACTTGCCATTTTGCTTTAGGATTTCAATAAAATGGGGTTTTTTTCAATCGGTTCACAGTACTAAACAAACCCAACAATCTGATACTGTTTCATTCTCATCAGGTTTTATCCAAGGCTCTGAATTAGTGCCAGTATTTAAGATTTATCAGAGTTCTGTTCTATGTTCTACGGCTCAAATTCAATCCACTCTTGCCTTTTTTAAGAGCAGTAGGAATATCTCGTACAATGACAGCATAATTAAGCAGTGCAGTAGACTTAAAAAACCCCAGTTATTTGCTACAGACATCTAATAAAGACTTTTTTAATAAAAAGAGTACCTAATTTAAAAATAGTAGAGTAAATGTCTGAAAGCTAACAAGCTTTGTGCTTTTCAGAATTACACATTAATTAAATTAATTAAAATCCAGTTTGCCTGGGAATGGGCATTACTGATTGCAGAACACAGGAAGGAAATTCGGTAACAATGCCTTTCTTTCCTATTTAACTTTGAAAACAATCCTTCTGTTTATTTCTATGGGTTGAGTATCTGTAAGTTAAGTCAGTAACGTGCTAGGTGTTGGTCCTTAGGCTCTGCACTGTCACTCACTGTTTCCTTTCCTCTGTCCTTTCTTTCCCTTTGCCCAGGAGTCCTGCCGGGCATGGCCCCCCCCATCGTGCCCATGATCCACCCGCAGGTGGCCATCGCCGCCTCCCCGGCCTCGCTGGCCGGAGCCGCCGCCGTCTCCGAGTGGACAGAGTACAAAACAGCAGATGGAAAGACTTACTACTACAACAACAGGACTCTGGAGTCCACGTGGGAGAAACCCCAAGAACTGAAGGAAAAAGGTACTTTGGGGGGTTTTTCACTGCAGCTTTATGCTGGGAACATGGCTCAGACCATCATCAGTGGTTGTGTTTGAAAAAGCGAGCGGGAGTATTTCTGGTCCCTCATCTCCCTTAAGAATATTTTGAAGTTCTGATTATAAGGATGCACATGAGTTGGTCTTCAGTCTGAAAGCTGCAGCTTGTTTCCCGCTGTACTGTAAGAGTGTTTGGTCTTAGAGTTGCTCCCAAATCCTGTGCCTAGGGTAAATGCATGTTCCTGTGCCAGTAGGAAGCGAGTACCTCACCTGCACGTGTGTTGGAGAAGGTTCCAATTGCAGACAGAAAGTGAGGGGAATTGAGGGGAAAAGTCAGTCATTCTAAGGGCTGTAGACCAGGAAAAAATGAGGATCATTGTGCTGAGTTTCAGATCCTGAAAAACGAAATGTATAAACAGATTTGGAGTATGAAGTCAAATAACGCCACCTCCCCCTGTCCACATCCCTACATTGTGTTCGAGTCGTATTCTGTGATTTGTGTTCATGTAAATGCACGTTAGATCCACGGGTGGTGTTATATGGGAGGGAAATTGCTCATAAATAAGGAGGAAGGGGCAGAAGTCCTCTGGCTCCTACTCAGTTTGTAAAGTCTTGTGAGAAAACAAATCCAAGCAGTTGTGCCTGTTATTGTCTACTGAATTTTTAGTTAACAAGAAGTCTTTGTTTAGATAAATGCAGGACAGTTACACTGTTGGTTCAATTAATGCTCATCCTCCTAATATTTCAGTTTAGATAATAGGTCTTTTTACTGAGATGAAAGTATCTAAGACAGCAAATACTAATTTTGCTGGGAGAAGGTGATATGTTTTATGCTTTTTGTAAATGAGGGCAGAGAAATCCCCAGGTGATTCTGCATTGTCTCTGATTTTTTTTTTTGTCCACAGCATTTAAAATGTGAAAGTGGTCTTCAGTGTTGCACTGTTGGTTGATAATTATCATTGGTTTAGCATTTCTGTTGGTACCCTTTACTCAGCCTTCTAGTATAATAGCTGCCTCACAATATTTCATTCTCCAGTAGCAAGTAGATCTTGGCACAGAAGGTAACTACGACTTTATATAAGCAGACACTGTAAAGCTCAAGAGGGGCAGAAAGTGGTGAGAATACATTGAAAAGAAGCTTTGGGTTGGTGTTGTATTTGGAAAACTATACTGATAAAAATAAATTTGTTGTGCTTCTATAGTGGTTTCTTAATAATACTCAAGAAGACTCTTATCTTTATTTAGAAAAAATGGAAGAGAAGGTCAAAGAGCCAATTAAAGAGCCCTCGGAGGAGCCTTTGCCAATGGAGACAGAAGAAGAAGAGCCGAAAGAAGAACCTATAAAAGAGCTAATAAAGGAGGTAAAAGACCTTGAACCCAAAAGCCAGTCTGAAGTCTCACTTCCCACAGCTGTGGCTTCATCTTAGCCCAGGCAGGTTGGCAGGAGCCATGGTTAATAATTCAAGTTCTTAAATTCCTGAGGGGATTTGAAAGCCTCCCTTTTTGGACTCGGATCTTTCTTTCTTTTGTTAATTTTTTTACATAAGAAGAAAAGAACATTCAAAAGAAACATACAGAATATGTCAGTTAAGAAGTTAGTAAGAGCACGGGACGGAAGTTAGCTCTTTACATAGGTGAGAACATGGGACAGAAGCTAGCTCATTACACAGATGTGGTGTTCTCTCACTGATTTCAAGGTTCTCAGAAAATGAAACTTGTCCTGAATGTTTGAAGTATTTAATAGTTTTTCCTCTATTTCTTTGCTTCATTATTTTGAACAGTTTGACACCAAGCTGACACGTTCCTCCTGTGCTGTAGCTGCTAAGTTTAGGCTGTTAGGAACACGTGTCCTAGAAAGGGCTGTAGTGTTTTCAATAAATAAAAGTAACTTTCCCTTTTGGAGGCATTTTGCTGTGCTGAACAGCACAGTTTTTGAGGATGCTAAGGGATATTTAAATAAAATTAAAGCTGTTATCCTGATTTCTGTGAACTTCAATGTAGTTTAATAGGCAAAACCACAGAATTCAGTTGCTGGGTTGTGCTGGCACTCCACCCTGTTTGCTTCTGAGGTAGTTTCCAGTTTTCTGATTTCTGCTACAGAGGTTATTTCAGGTTTTCACTGTTTCATACTCAGTGTCTCATTATCAAATAAACTAATTTTAAGAATAAATGAAAATTTCTTTGTCAGAAAATACACCCTTGCACCTGTATCCAGGCTTTCCTGGATTTTCAGGATTCTTGCAGATCTAGGAAGGTGTTTAAGTAAGGTTTTGCTGAAGTCAAAAGTTAACGCTTAGAGGTTTTGGAATTGAGATTTTGGAGTAGCAGCTGCTGTTGCAATTCCAGTGCTTCTGTTCTAGACATGGTTTCATTGTGAAATGAAACCATGTTCTAGGCACGGTTTCTAGGTGTCATTGTGATCTGCTTGCCAGCATGGTTTCAGTAAAACAGGTTGGTTACTGTGTAATAAATAATTAGCCAGCTGTCATTGCCTGATCCTCAAACTTGTTTTTTCCTTGAGGAGCCGAAAGAGGAAGAAATGACAGAGGAAGAGAAGGCAGCTCAGAAGGCCAAGCCGGTTGCCACCACCCCTATTCCAGGCACCCCGTGGTAGGTAACTGCTGCCAGGGGACTGGCACGGCTGTGGCTGGAGCCACCAGCTCCAGCTGGGGACTCAGAACAAGTGATGGTGTGTGGAGAGTGTGCCCTCGGGGTGCTGCTGTCCCCAGCGGTGCCCTCGGGGTGCTGCTGTCCCCAGCGGTGCCCTTGGTGTGCTGCTGTCCCCAGCGGTGCCCTTGGTGTGCTGCTGTCCCCAGCGGTGCCCTGCTGCTGCTGTCCCCAGCGGTGCCCTGCTGCTGCTGTCCCCAGCGGTGCCACCGCTGCTGCTGTCCCCAGCGGTGCCCTTGGTGTGCTGCTGTCCCCAGCGGTGCCCTTGGTGTGCTGCTGTCCCCAGCGGTGCCCTGCTGCTGCTGTCCCCAGCGGTGCCCTGCTGCTGCTGTCCCCAGCGGTGCCACCGCTGCTGCTGTCCCCAGCGGTGCCCTTGGTGTGCTGCTGTCCCCAGCGGTGCCCTTGGTGTGCTGCTGTCCCCAGCGGTGCCCTGCTGCTGCTGTCCCCAGCGGTGCCCTGCTGCTGCTGTCCCCAGCGGTGCCACCGCTGCTGCTGTCCCCAGCGGTGCCCTTGGTGTGCTGCTGTCCCCAGCGGTGCCCTTGGTGTGCTGCTGTCCCCAGCGGTGCCCTGCTGCTGCTGTCCCCAGCGGTGCCCTGCTGCTGCTGTCCCCAGCGGTGCCACCGCTGCTGCTGTCCCCAGCGGTGCCCTTGGTGTGCTGCTGTCCCCAGCGGTGCCCTTGGTGTGCTGCTGTCCCCAGCGGTGCCCTGCTGCTGCTGTCCCCAGCGGTGCCCTGCTGCTCACTCAGTGCCAGTTCTCCTGGTGCTCTGCAGGGCACATTGGCTGTTCTGCCCCCCTTGCCTGCAGTCCTGGGGGTCCCTCACCAGGACTTCATACCCCAGCCTCTGCCTCTGCCACCAGTTCCTCCTGATCTGGAATGAAATACTGGCCAAAAAAATATCTTGCCCTGTGCCTTGGGGAACAAATAGCTGCAGCTGCTGGCCAAAACAAGCTTTTTGGTTTGTTTTTTTTTTTTTTCTAACTTGGCCCAGAAACTGCTTGGGTACCCATGGGATGTCATGAGGAAGGTGACTCTTGGTGTAATATATGTAAATCATCTCTGTGTGTTTGCATGACAGAGGTAAAAGTCCTGATGGGAAAGGGATATTGTTTTCATTTTAGCAGTTTAGCTATCGCTGTTTTTTATTAATTTTTGATATTTAAAACTGTCTGCCTCTAAATTATCTCTGTGGTTCTTTTATCCCATTGCGTAAAAAATTCTGGCAAGATTGTTAAGTTGCTTTTACTCATATTTTTTGGGGCACTGAAGAGATGAGGTATATTTTATCCCAAAATCTAATTCCACTGTCTAAAGTGGTTTTTTTCAGAGAAGAACTGAGCATCCTCAGACTCCTGAAGAAAACCCATTTTTAAAATTCCATTTTCAATTTCAGATTTGAATCACTGTATTTTCAAATCTGGCAGCAGAGCAAAGCAGCAATCCAGGGTCCCAGCTGGGCAGTGGGAAGGTCTGGCAGTTGTGCAGTCAGTGTAACCTGGGTCTGCCTGTGGCTCAGTCTGTGAGCATGGTAACAGGCCCACAGTGACCCAGGGTAACCCAGGCTTTCCTGTCACATCTCTAGGTGTGTGGTGTGGACTGGTGACGAGCGGGTGTTCTTCTACAACCCCACCACCCGGCTGTCCATGTGGGACCGACCCGATGACCTCATTGGAAGAGCTGATGTGGACAAAATTATTCAAGAACCTCCTCACAAAAAAGGAATGGAAGAAGGAAAAAAACTTAGTAAGAGCAATCTTACTGCCTTCTTAGGAAGCCTAAATATAACTTGCCACTTTGCTTTCCAGAGCTTGTAACATTTAAATAAGTGACAGGAATGTAAGGACACGCTGAAAAGGTGTAGAAATGTGGAATGCAGATTGCAGAGTCCTTTGGGGAAAAGATAGCCCATTGAAGAAAGTAGATACTAAGAAGGTTAATTGTTTTGCTAAATGCCAACAGGCTGAAAAGCCCCACAGTTTTTACTGACTGAAAAAAAGGGATTGTGTTTGTTTTATAAGAAAGAGACCAGAAAAGATTAATCGTAATGTACAAAGGGGCTCTCACAGAAGAGGATTTAACTTTGAGATCATCAGTTGGAATAGAGGTTGGAAATAGCTGCCAAGAGCAAAGAACATTCAAAAGGCTGCCGAGATGAGATTTCTCTCTGGCCTGAGTTCTAGGAAATGGCCCTGGGATGACATAAGAGCTTTGTAGTTGGAGGAGAGCAAAGTGCAGGTAATCAGGCAGATCCAAATGTTCTTCATTAGACTGTTTAGCCTGAGTTGTTTTCCCCTAAAAATAAGAGCTCAGGGTTCATCATTTTAAATTTCAAGTTGTCTAAAGTCCACCAGTCGGGTCCTCAAATTCCCATAGTGTTACTCTGAAAGTGACTGAGAACCGTGTGTCTCCCTTTGTCAGAACACAGTTGCTGCCCAAGTTGTCCTTGGTTTGTGCGTGAGCTTTTACTCATAAGTTTAAAAATTTTCATCAATATAAAATCTAAAGTCTTACTGAAATCTGTTACAGTTAGAGAAGAGCATGAAGCTGCAGAGGAAGCAAATGAAGATGAGCCTATTAAAATAAAGAAGCGCAAGTAAGTTTTTGCTTTTTCAATACCAAGTGATCTGTGTAGGTGAAATAACTGTAGGTTGTTACTTGAGCCATGTCTGTTGTGTCCAGCTGAGTAGAATGGGAACTGAGAGGGTTGGTAAAAAGAGTCATCAGCTTTCTGCTGCTCAGCAGCTCAGGTATTTGATATTTTCCTGAGATACCTGAGACTCATGCAGAGAGGAAATAGCATATGTTTTCGAAATAATTTGAAATGGAAATAAATGGTGTAAGTTGGTGAATCCAAAGAATATTTTGAGTGTAGTGTGTCTTAAATAGCTTGCCTCTGTTGTTTGTTAATTTCTGGGCACAAGACTTTGTTGTCAAAATATCCTGCCACCTAGATTTTTATAGTGGTTCCTCTATTTTCACTCTGTTACAGATGTTTACAAGTTTGGGTTTTGGTCTGATTTGCCTTTTGGAAGTGATCTATGAGATACACACGCTGTTTTAAAAGTGGTTTTCCCGTGTTATTTGTGGTTGTGTCCTCTGAGGGAGGATCACAGAGCTGTTAGCAGTGAGGGCTAGGGGTTTGTTTGGGATGAAGTGCATTTGCTCTTAGTAAACCTAAATCAGCTTCTCCAGAAGCTCTTTGATGGGTGAGGTCTCACCTGTGTCTCAGTGTTCTTGGTGTCGTGACTGTGAGGTGTTCCCAGCCTGAGCAAACTCCTTAGTGCCTCATGGCCCACAACAGAAGATGAGAAAATGAGTGCTGTTGATGTTGTTGAGCACATCTGGTAAGACCTCTGAATACAGCCAGAGTGTGCTGATTGCTTTGAAGTCATCTGTTGGCCCTGAAGTCGCTTGTAATACCTTGGCTCCCGAGCTCTGGGTGTGAAAGCATTCATGTCCACTTCTGAGAAGGGCTTTCATGGATTGTAAGCCTGTTCTTCTGGTATGATCAGTGATATCTACCCTGTCCTGGTGTGGTTCAGGTTCTGACCTCCAGGACTGGCATTTTACTTCTCAACTTACATTATGTTTGGTTTTTTTTCAGGAAAGATGATATCAAAGACATTGATTCCGAGAAGGAGGCTGCTATGGAGGCTGAGATTAAAGCTGCTCGAGAGAGAGCCATCGTCCCGCTGGAGGCTCGGATGAAGCAGTTCAAGGATATGCTGCTGGAGAGAGGGGTCAGGAACCTGTGTGTGTGTGAGGAGGGAGAGAGGGAGGGTCAGGTGGTGTGTGTGTGTGTGTGAGAAGGGAGAGAGGGAGGGTCAGGTGGTGTGTGTGTGTGTGTGAGAAGGGAGAGAGGGAGGGTCAGGTGGTGTGTGTGTGTGTGTGAGAAGGGAGAGAGGGAGGGTCAGGTGGTGTGTGTGTGTGTGTGAGAAGGGAGAGAGGGAGGGTCAGGTGGTGTGTGTGTGTGTGTGAGAAGGGAGAGAGGGAGGGTCAGGTGGTGTGTGTGTGTGTGTGAGAAGGGAGAGAGGGAGGGTCAGGTGGTGTGTGTGTGTGTGTGAGAAGGGAGAGAGGGAGGGTCAGGTGGTGTGTGTGTGTGTGTGAGAAGGGAGAGAGGGAGGGTCAGGTGGTGTGTGTGTGTGTGTGAGAAGGGAGAGAGGGAGGGTCAGGTGGTGTGTGTGTGTGTGTGAGGAGGGAGAGAGGGAGGTTCAAGTGACAAATGTGTGTGAGTGTGTGTGTGTGAGAAGGGAGAGAGGGAGGTTCGTGCAGAGGTCTCAGCTCTTGGAGAATTCCAAACCTGCAACACTTTGTGTACAGAAACAATCTCATCCTTCCTCTGATCAATGAATGATCTTGGTACAAGACTCCAGATTTCAAAGAAACTTACAATTACAGCAAAGCTTTGATTTCTGTGTAACTGAAATGACAGGGTCGAGACAGAATTCCCCCCCTCCAGCCCCTTTGCTTCCTCAAGCAC
>VZRV01009507.1:263849-303510 GCA_013398115.1 Falcunculus frontatus
CCCCCCCCATTTTTTCCCCAAATTAAGTAATAACCTAGGTGGAAACTGCCATTGAAGATGAACAGGATACACGAACTGGACACATCTTTAATGTTTTTGGAAATGTTCCTACTGAGAAAAGCAGCAACTTCCACTCTAGTCTGTACAGTCTTATCCTTAAATGGGAGACTTTTAGCTTTTAGTTAACTAAATCTGAAATCTATTTGATGCCAATCAATTTTGATAAATTAGATGTGTTGAATATAAATTTGGATGGTAACTAAGAAATGAAAATGGTTCCAGCTGCCTATGGAGTACAGCTTCTCAAGGCTTTCTTTCGATGTATGTTTTATTTTTAATGTCACACAGCAATAGTAAATAAGTGTGTATTATAATTTAGAAGTTTTCAGAGTAAATTGATGTTGAAATATTCTATGACAGCCTCTGTCATCCATTAGTGATGAACACTCCAGGAGGAGTTTGGTTCCTTCTTTTTGTCGCATCTTAGTGTTTTCAAGGAAAATTGTACAACTCCTGTATAATTTGTGTATTTGTCTTGGTTTAATTAAAGGTCTCTGCCTTTTCAACGTGGGAGAAGGAGCTGCACAAGATCGTGTTTGATCCTCGGTACTTGCTGCTCAACCCAAAAGAAAGGAAACAGGTAAAAAAGTCATATTCACTTCCCACCCAGACACAACTACTGCAGATTTATCTGAATCCTCAGTCTTTGTCTCTGCAAACCTTTCAGACTAATCAGTGCTGCAAGGGATTTTTGTCATGATTAGGGTTTGCCTGGAAATGGAAAGGAAAACTGTTGATAGTTGCTTTGTTTCCTGTGGTTGGAAGGTTTTGTGTTTTAACACAGTGGAAGTTGTATGTCTACAGAGCATTGCTGAACCCTCAGTGAAACAGTGAGAGTCATCAGTATGGTGTCAAAGTATTGGCATAATAAGTAATCTAGCTATTTTCTTTTTAAAAAGTGTTTGGGGGGAAAACTAAAGTGCATTTGTTTTGTTAAGCAAGTTCTCACTTCAGCAGCTTTTCTTCGAGAGAATGTAGGGAAATGGAAAGCTTCAAGGACATGGGAAGTGTCTGAAACATGGGACCCAGGAAAATGTTAACTGGAGTGTGTAAGGAACTTCTTCCCAGGTCTCAGATGATGTGTTAGGTACAGCACCCTGCATGTGCAGCAGCTTGGATCATTCCCATATCGAAACACAAAGTGTCTCTAAGATTTCTGCCTCCTCTGTGTTGATTGTCTGGTGAGAGGAAAGGAAACAGGAGAGAAGGAAAGAAGTGGGGTTTTTCCTCCCTCATCCCTAGAGCTTCTGTGTGTTTGCTGTGGGTGACTGGTGTTTCTGTAGGTGTTTGATCAGTATGTGAAAACCCGAGCAGAGGAAGAGCGCAAGGAGAAGAAAAATAAAATAATGCAGGCCAAGGAGGATTTCAAGAAAATGATGGAAGAAGCAAAGATTAATCCAAGGTAGGAGCTTCTTTGTGGTTCATGTGCATAAGCTCTACTAGGATGCAGGGTGTTGGGTGGTGTTGGGTTGATTAACCTTGTTCAAGATGAGCAAAGAGGAGAAAAGTCGTGAGATATTGTTGAAATCTTCCTTTGTCTGCTTGTATTCACCTAATCCATGAAATAATAGAACTTGTGATTTGTAATGATTTACACATTTACAGCGATTTACATATTTCAAGTTGAAGAAATCCCCAGCATGCTGCCTGGATTGTGAGAAAGGCCTTGGATCCACCACAAGTTTAACAACCCTGTTTCTTCTTAATAAGTCTCTGAGAAGTACTAGGGAGGTTTCTTGGGTTTGGAGGGGGCTGAAGGGATGTTTTTCTTGTTACAAAGTATGTCAGTGATGATATGATAAAGTGTTCTGGTTGCTTTAATACAGCAATGATTTACCCCCCTGACACTCAGGCCACTGGCAGCTGTGAGAGCGAGGGCATGTCAGTGAACGTACGTTCAAGATTTCATTGCTGCCATTATTTGTTTCACAGCTTCCCCACACAGAGGTCATGAGATACGTGCTTATGTCAGCAGATAAACTCCAGAGCATCCTCTTTCAGCATCTCTTGGCTCATCTGGCATTAATTCTTTTCCAGTGAAATAACAGCTCGTTTGTTTCACTTCAGCTCAGTTTTTCCCAGTTACTCGTTTTGGAAATTTGGTGACAGTGTTATGGTAACTTAAATTGCTTCAGAGCTGACTAATAACTCGGTAGCAGGCTGGGAGACTGGAGGCATGGAAATGCCTTAAGAAACATTACATTACCTTTAGTATCCTCAGCTTTCAGCATATCTCAAGTGTGTCATGTTGGGACTGATTCTTTACCTGATTGTGGGCTGGGGTGGGAAAGAGAATTCCAGCTGAAATACTGTCTTGTTTAATCTTATCCTTTGTCTTCTGGTTTCAGTGTTTGTCTAAAGATATTGCTGTACTTCTGTGAGTGCCAGATTGGTTTTTTATCATCTATCTCAGTCCAACATGCTCAAGAGTTTGTGTTCCACTTCACTTGAGCAGCTCTTGTTCTTCAATCTAGCTGTACATTCACTTTCTAATCCTTTTGAATAAGCTACCAAATTCTCTTCTTGTTTCAATTTACCCTACAGCAACAGTAGGCTGGATTTTCCAAGTCTAATTATTTCCATGCTGTGATGAAAACATTCGTATGATTATAAGTGTCTCACGTATTCTTGGGGCCAGATTTGCATCAGAGCTTGGAAAAAGCACAGTAGTGATTTTTTTCCGAGGTAAGTGGCAGTAATGTACCTACTGCACAGGTTGGAATCTGGCCCTGGAGGTGAGAGAACGGTCAGGGAAACGCTGTGGGATGATGGGTTGAAAGCCCAGTGTTGCTGCCTCTGCCCATAGTGTTTGAAGGGGTTTCAGCTCTGTGGTTTAAGCTCAGGCTCTGCAATGTGCACTGTAGGGGGAAGAGCTGGTACAGCCAGTGTTCTGTGGGGACCTGCCAAAGGCTGCTTTTCTTGGTGAACTCTTAGCATGGTTTGGCTGCAGGTGAAGGCACCTGAGGTTTTTGGTTTCGCAGCTGTGAAATACCTGGACAGACTGGTGGCTGAACTGCTAACCCACAGAAAAGAAGAGTTTTGTAGACAACAGAGGTTTTTTTTTTTCGTGTCTTCTCCTTGATTGCACTGTAGTCTCTCTCTACACCTGCCCCTTCTGCAGGTGGCTGCATCTGAACAAACCAATCCAACCTTGTAAGTCTCTGACAAACACCTCTTGTGTGAGTGCTGACTCCTTTTCTAGAGTTCATTGGTCGAGCAACTTTGTAGTGAGACCATAGGATTTGCCTTTTGGGTTTTTGTGAGTTGTGCTCTGGCATGTATTGCAGCAGAGGAAATGCTTCCCTGCTGAACCTGCCTGCCAGCCCAGACAGCTCTGCCAAATGAGTTCACTTGCCATTTTGTTGCAGAACTACTTTTAGTGAATTTGCAGCCAAGCATGCTAAAGACTCGAGGTTCAAGGCAATTGAAAAGATGAAAGATCGAGAGGCCTTGTTTAATGAGTTTATCACAGCGGCAAGAAAGAAGGAGAAGGAAGACTCGAAGACCAGGGGAGAGAAGGTAAGGGGACTCTTGAGTTCCAGCCGTGTGAGTGGTGTGAGTGAGACGGGACAGAGCCAGTGCTTGGCTTCCCTGAGCCTTCCCCAAGACACAGCCCTGCACTGTCCTAGAAGTGTTACGCTTCAGGGGTGTCCCCCTGGTCTTTCTGAACAATTTCAAGTTTGCAGTTTTGCTGACTTTTAGTATATCTAGAACTGAACTGTGTTTACCTGTGAAGCTGAGTTTGCTTAAACAACGACACTGGTTTTCTTCATTTACCCAAGCAGTAACATTATCTTCTTAACTGAAGTAATGCTTGATTTAAATTTTTTTTATTAAGTTCCTTTATCCTGACGCATGAAAAGGAAAAGGAGTCTCACCCTGTTTGGCTGGAACCCCAGAGTTGGTCATTACCTCTCTGCTCCCTCAGTGGGGGCAGGCAGGACTTGCAATTCCCTGAGAATAGTCTCTTGTAAGTTTCAAACAGTTCCCTTTCCATCTCAAAGCAGGCACTTAGGGAGGGACTTTTTAATCTTTGAGTAAGTAGATCTTATGTATAAACTGCTGCTTATTAGATTTAAAGGTCAGCTATTGCAGATTAATGAACTCCCAGTGTCACGTGCCTGCGCTGCCGGTGGTGGGGAGCAGCTCTCGCCCTGGAGATGGGACATCAGATGGGGTCACCAAAACCTGGGGCCACTTACTGCCACGTCCCTGTGTGTGTGTGAGTGGAGGAGGTCACCTCTGAAGGCCAATCATTTTGGACATGTGGAAGTCTGCAATTTTAATTACGTAGTATGAAGTTATTGCAGATTTCCCTACCTGGAATGCTTGCAGGAGAGAGAAGTGCTGGGGGACAGGTCAGATCTGGGGACAGTTTCATTCTTCAGGAAGCTTTGTGTATTTTTAAAATCTGGGTGCTCTGGTATAATTTGATTCTGTACTTGATTTTCAGAAGCATTGCCTTATCGCTGCTGTTTTCCATAAATGATTGTGCTTTCAGAGGGGATCTGATATAGTTCAAGAGTAGATTTTACGTACTGCGGTTTGATTGCGAATATGGAATTTTAAAGCATTTTTGCAGCTTAATAGTGCAGTTGAAGACTTTAAAGAATAAATACTAGTTTTGTTGTTGCATGATTGTTATAATGTTGAAAAGTTAAGAGATTGTATTTGTTTGCTTTGAATAATGTTTTTTTTTTCTCCAAAAGCCTTTTGTAACCATTTTATGTATTCTGTTTTATAACAAGTGGATAGACTTTACAGTTATGTGCTGTGCGGCCTGTCAATCAGTTCAGTCTGACAGCTGTCAATCACTGACACGCAAATATTATGGGATTCCCTAGTGAGGAAAGCATTGGTATCTCTGTGTGGTGACTTTAGCCTCCCGCAGTTCCGGTACTTTACATTTTTTTAGTTTTTTTCCTTGTGAAGTGATGAGAGTTGTACCTGCAATGTGTTAACTGCCAAAAAAAAAAAAGGCTTCTAAATACACCTGAAATGTTTTCAGCCTTATTTTCCTTTGATTTTGAAAGTGCTTAAAACATAAAAGAAAATTTAAGGCATTTAACCTGAAGCTTTCTCAGTCTGTCCAAAATCTTTATTTAGGGAGAATCAACTTTACAGAAATCTTTAACGTAAGGGTTTTAGATTATATATATAATGTTTGATTTTGCCTCCTGGAGTTACGGCTTACAGGATGAGGATGGAGCAGCCAGCTGTTCCAGTGGCTGGTTTTATTCCTGTGCCTGATCTCAGTGAGTAAATCCCATGCCAACCCCTCTCGGATGGCAGAGAGGAGTAGCAGGGGCTGGAGGAAGGCGCTGTGGGCAGGTGATGGTGACCAGGCTGCTCCTGTGCTGTCCAGGACACAGCCTTTTGCCGTGTCCCCGGCTGAGCTGTGCCAGCAGAGAGCCTGATGTCCCCCCTCACACGGGCTGGAACAGGGGGCTGCACTCGCCCTGCCCCTCGTGCTGCTGGCTGTGGCCCCAGGTCACAGCTCTGGGGGACATTCGAGTGTCACGCGAGTCCCTGTGGGCAGACACAGGAGCTCACTGTCCACAGCTGGGATCTGGAAATGTTACTCCTTGGTGAGATGCTTTAGACTCAATTATTTGAGACATTTTCATCTTCTTTTTAAAATTTAAAATGACCTGGCAACACCTGTGCTGTGTGCAGGGCACCTGAGTGAAGTGAAAGCTGTGCTTTAGAGCACCGAGGGCTGAAGTGCCATTGGTTCCTGGGGAGGGAATTGGCTGTGCCCTCCTGTCTCCTGCCCAGTCGGGAGCTGGCAAGGCTGCAGCTGGTCCCACTGGCAGCTGCACAGCTGGGCAGGAGCTCCAGGGGGAATCAGGGAGTGAGGGGTGCTGCTGTCAGCCACACAGCTGGGCAGGGGCACCCAGGGGACTGAGGGGTGCCGCTGGCAGCTCCCACAGGAGCATCTTCCTGCAGGAGCTGGGCAGGGGCACCCAGGGGACTGAGGGGTGCCGCTGGCAGCTCCCACAGGAGCATCTTCCTGCAGCCCACGGTGGTGGTGGCCTCAGGTGAAGCTTTGTGTGGCAGCAGTGCCACGGTGCTCCTGGCAGTGTGACACCTCATCCTGTGGAATACATCTACGCACATGTGATTTGTGCAAGAGCTTGGGGATACCCTTACCTTAGAGACTTCTGTAGTAACAGCTGGGAACTGTTTGGTTTCTAACAAATATTTCAAATGCCATGGCTTAGAAAGCTTCATATTTCGAAACTGCATGCATGTTTTATGGTGTTTTGAAACAACATTCTTAATTTGACAATGAATAAACAGTTTGCTTAGCATTTTGTTGAGCTCCTTTAAGATAAAGCAATAGTGCTGTAGCACAACATCCCACTGGCACTAAGGGGCTGGTCTCTGATCTCTGCTTTGCTGTCTTAGTCTCATTTGGTATAGTAAAGAAACCCTATAGAGCCTTTTATGTTTATATGTTAATATTTTGAAGAACTAAAAGTATTGGTGGGCAAGGCTGCAGAATGTTGGTGCTGATCTTCATTCCGTTCCTGCATTCTGTAACTGAACATATTTTAGAGGATGAGGATGTGCCAGGTCTCTGGCAAGCTGGAGCCTGCTCTGTCCATCTCTTCCCTTCCCTGAGGAACCTCAGTGTTCTGCAGCTAAAATGCTTCTCCTGGTTTCCCTTTTCTAAGGGGTGGGGAGGGGCGTTAAGTAGCAATTAACAGCCAGTCCTCCTCCTGGATTTGGGGTTTTTAATTAGTGTGCCATAAAGCCGTGTGGAGTCTGTGGCCCGGCAGGGTGTGGGGTGCTGTGGAGGCAGAACCCTTTGCCCTGCCCGCAGAGCCCTCGAGCATCCCCTGGCCCCAGCCAGCGAGGCCACCCAGCCCCTGGCCTCTGCTTTGGGGAGGGGAGGCTGAAAGGCCAAACCAACCTGCCAGGGTGTATGGTGACCTAAGAGCAAAGTGCAGCAGGAACAGGGAGATCATCTGCCCCAGAAATCAAGCTGTCTAATGAAGGCACAGTAGTTGCCCTTACAGCTGCTGGTTCTGGGACCTTGGGTGAAAACATGTTGCTAGTTCTGTTGAAATAAAACCTGCTGGGGTTGATCCTCTGCCAGCCCTTGCAATGTCTGTTGTTACGGACAGAAACATAACATGCCATTTCCAACTGACAAAGTAGACTGAAACATTTTCTTTAAACTTCTATATAAATGTCTATGTCTGTCCTAAATATAATTTACTTAATTACCATATGTGGATAACTCTTTATTGGTTAGATCCATCTTAAGACACTGCTGTTTGTTGGCAGATCCAAGCATTTACCTCTGTTAATTGTACACCTGGAGGATGAATCCATAAACACCTGATTTCTCTAGAGCCCTGTTTCAAGCTGCATGCCTTCTGGAATACTGATATGCAAAATGCTATCATGCAGCATCAGTAACTTGTTGATTTGACATATACAAAAGCTCAAAAACAAGCTTAAATTGGAGTAAAATAATAAAGAGTGTATTGGTGGATCATTCTTTATAGAGTTCATCTTAGATGTAGCAGATCGCCTAAATGTATCTGCTTTGGCAAAATTGTCTCTAGGAACAGTGAATTTGGGCTGCAGTTATGACTAAATTCAGGGGTTTAGTGATTGCTCTCAATTGCAATGGTATGTAATGTTAATGTGATCCCTCTGATGAAGGTAAGTCGACTCCTTTTTTCGTAAGAGCAAACTGCGGGGTATTAAAGCGTCTTTCTCAAGCGTTGCCTTTCTGTTTCTGTCTGTATAACAGATCAAAATGGACTTCTTTGAGCTGCTGGCAAACCACCACCTGGACAGTCAGTCTCGCTGGAGCAAAGTGAAGGACAAAGTGGAGACTGACCCACGGTACAAGGCGGTGGACAGCTCCTCACAGAGGGAGGACCTGTTCAAGCAGTACATCGAGAAAATAGCCAAGGTCGGGGGAGCGCTGGGAGTGTGGCTGCGGGTGTGCTGTGGGCAGGCTGATCTGTGCTGAAGAGAATTCCATACCAGACTTACTGTAGGAGTACCCCAGAATGGCAGCTTGGAACTTAGAAGTTCTGTCCCTGGTGGGATGTTTAGTGAGACCTGGGTGCATGCACACACAGGGTATCTGGGAGGAGTTACGCCTCAAAGATTCCTGTGAAATCACTGGTGCTGAAAATGGCTGTAAAACTGCAGAAGCTACAGACACCACATTGATTGCTTCCTCCTAGGATGGGCTACATTTCCTTTGCTGTGATTCTCCTTATCAGCTGAGATTGCTTCAAGGATATGTGTTCATACCCAGTTCCTTCGCTGCTGCTTCTCTCTTAATCCAGTATTCCTCCCTTTCTCTTCCAGGCGATTAATAGTTGAGAATGTAAAACTGGGCCAACAAACAGTGAGCCCCTTGGCCTCCCTTATTCAGAGTTTGATACTGGACACAGCTCCTGGGAATAGCTGTTCTGTGACCAAACTTGTCTCTCCCCTGTGTAAACCCTGTAATGCTTCAGCATGGCTCTTGAAGCAAAATTTCGAAATCCATAGATCCCAAATCCCTTTAAAGTGTTTTGTTCTGAGCTGCCTTTAGTTTGATAGTCCTTTAATTCACTTTCTAATGAAGAGCGTTGTTTGTGTTGAGAAAAGCTTGTTCTTGAATTTCAGAATTTAGATTCTGAGAAAGAGAAGGAGCTGGAGCGCCAGGCGCGCATCGAGGCGAGCCTGCGGGAGCGCGAGCGGGAGGTGCAGAAAGCTCGCTCCGAGCAAACCAAGGAGATCGATCGGGAGCGGGAGCAGCACAAGCGGGAGGAGGCCATACAGAACTTCAAAGCACTGCTCTCGGACATGGTGAGGCACGGACCAGCACCTCGGCTCCTCAGGGCAGGCTTTAGCTGATTGCTGCTCCCCGTTAAAGCCTCCCGGCATTTGGAGTTCAGCTCTAAAGAGGTGGAATCCCACTGGGAGTTTTGCCTTGGTTGGAAGAGAAGGCTGTGCATTTGGAGTTCTCATCCAGAGGGTGCTCTCTGGGCTGCAAGCAGGGCACTGCAGAGCCCCTGGTGTCTCTGGCAGCGATAATCTCAGAGGCTGCCTCTCCAAGCACTCTGGTGAACACAGGGTGTTGTGCACAGAGGAGGAAGGAAAGGAGGGTGCTTGGATTCTCTGGTTTTGAGAGTGCTCAGCTAGGTCAGTGGGACCTTGGTCTGCTCCCAACCAATGCAGAGGGATTCCTTCTGCTGCTGCCTGTTCAGAGTTTGTGGGGAACCTTCTGCAGTCTCTTCTTAAAGGCTGAGGGTTTATCTTTTATTTTAACCTTAACTTCAAACAAGATAAAAAAATAAGCATATAATCATTATCAATGATAATATATTAGTTTCTACAGTGAACTGTAGAGAAACTGGTTTTAAAACAAATCATCTTTGGCTCAGGTGCGTTCTTCAGACGTGTCCTGGTCTGACACCAGGAGGACTCTGCGCAAAGATCACCGCTGGGAGTCGGGGTCCCTGCTCGAGAGAGAGGAGAAAGAGAAGCTCTTTAATGAGCACATTGAGGCACTTACCAAAAAGAAGAGGGAACATTTCAGGCAACTTCTGGATGAAACTTCAGCGGTGAGAGCTGTTGATGTTCAAATTGACAATCTTTGCAGCCCGCTGGGATTTCTCTTTTTCTGTTTTTCTGTCATGCAGTCTGATTGCTTTGGTTTTATTTCCAGGGCCTCTCTGCTTCATCGCTCTCTTTTCTCCTTCATAACAAAATTTGTGCATTATGTTTCCTTACCTGTTTATCTGGAGCGTTACTTTGATTGAACATACAGTTAATTTACGTATAAACTTCTAATCAGTGATATTTTCATCTTCTTTTTATTTCTTTAGTACTGAGTTATTTGATACTCTTCACTGTCTGACTCTTTTCAGATATTCAGGGTGTTTGCCTTAATGGCCATCAGTATGGTCTTACCCAATTCATCTGTTCTGATGTTCTCCTCCTGAACCTGAACTTTAACTCTGCTCATGCTGTGAAATGCATCCCTGATTCTATGCATTGGGGGTTTAGTGAGGTTTCCTCCTTTTTAGTTCTGTGCCAACTTCAGGCAGCTTTCATTTAACCTGGAGGTTTTTACCTGATTTTTAATGCATTAGTTAGTTTAGTTTAGAGGCAAGTTTTCTGCAGGTAATTTTTAACACAATATACATAACTGTACTAGAAAAAGACTTTGGAAAGTAAATGATAATTGGAGGACCTTGATCTGAAAATGCCATCTCAAAATACAAAAGAAGAATCAATATGTAAAATCAATTCATTTAAAAAATACAAATGTGATAGTATAAGTAATCAGAACCCGACACTTAACAGCAGCTTTGTCAGTGGACTTGGGATATATTTAAAGGCTTCAGACGTTACTAGTGTTTGCATTCCATATTCTTAGAATCTAATTTACTTTTAATTTAACTATTTTTGCTTCTTCTGAAAGATAACTTTAACATCAACATGGAAGGAAGTGAAAAAAATCATTAAAGAAGATCCAAGGTGCATTAAATTCTCTTCGAGTGACAGGGTAAGTGGTCAGCATCGCTCTTGCTGACTTCCAGCCTGGTGCAGGATACAGAGCAGTGAGCTGGTGGCTGCTGCAGGGGGTTTAGCTCTGTGTGGACACAGGTGCTAGTAGTTAAATATAATTTTTAAAAAATCAAAAATGGATAAGGTAAGGAGAAGTGTAATTAACATGTAATTATTTCTGGTGTTCAGTCGCAGGAAGTACTGGAGCTGCATTCGGTGGTTTTCATTTCTCTTTCACCTTTCAGAAAAAGCAGAGGGAGTTTGAGGAATACATCCGAGACAAATACATCACTGCCAAAGCCGACTTCCGAACGCTGCTCAAGGAGACCAAATTCATCACTTACAGGTGGGGAATGTGATGCTAGTGCTGGACTTGGCTTTTATGGTGCTTTGCCATACAAACAGAAGCAAACTGATGTCTGCTTTTTCCTAGCACAAGTTGATGTCCAAGTCACTCAAATCTTTCATGGCGCTTAATTAACACAGCCAAGTGTAGGCAAGGAGCCCGTATTTTCTGCGCCCAGAGCACTGTTACGTGCCCAGTCCCCACCTAACGTGGCATCTTTCTAGCTCAGAAGATGGCCAGGTCCCTGCAGCCTTCCCTGGCTGTCCCTTGGCTCCCTGTGCTTCCCTAGGGTGGGGCAGCGTCCCCGAGGCCGAGGGGCTCCCTGCCTCCCCCCGCTCCAGTGCTCATTCTCACGCTGGCTTTCAGATCCAAAAAGCTGATCCAGGAGTCCGATCAGCACCTGAAGGACGTAGAGAAGATCCTGCAGAACGACAAGCGGTACCTGGTGCTGGACTGCGTGCCCGAGGAGCGGCGCAAGCTCATCGTGTCCTACGTGGACGACCTGGACCGGCGCGGGCCCCCCCCGCCCCCCACCGCCTCCGAGCCCACGCGGAGAACAACGAAATAGTTCTGGAATGCTCCTAATCCAAGGGTGTCTGTTAAATCCAAACGCTTGCATGAGCCATCTGTCAGGTTACACACATCCATTGCCGTGAATATATTCAAACATCTGAGGAGCAGAGGCAGAAGCAGCATTAGTGAACATAAAACGATCTCTGGGGGGAAAACCAACAACAACAAAAACCCACATTAAACATATTTATGAGTTAATTGGAGCATAACTGACAAATCCCAGGGTGTGGGCTGTTTGGTGACTGTGGGTCTCGGGGTGGTGTGTGAGGGGTGGGTGTCTGGTACCTGGGGCTTTCCTCTCAGCAGTGTCCTACACGTGAGTCCCAAGGGTGATCTGTTGTGGTTTGAGCGTGTCCTTCGTGTGTGCCACCAGCTGCCTCCTGGTTCCCACAGTCCGTGGCTGAGGAGGTGACACGCTCTGGTAGCTTAAATCACTGACA
Organism: Falcunculus frontatus; assembly: GCA_013398115.1. Classification (NCBI taxonomy): domain Eukaryota; kingdom Metazoa; phylum Chordata; class Aves; order Passeriformes; genus Falcunculus; species Falcunculus frontatus. Next base: position 275,805 of record VZRV01009507.1, read on the forward strand.
GCCCGCTCCGGAAACACCAGTCCCAGTTCTCTGCCTCCACCCTGGGGAATGGAACTAAATCTGTTAGAGCCAGGGTTAGAGCTGAGGGCAGAACAGGGACTCGGAGACCAAGCCAGGTTTATTCACAGGCTGCTCTGTTCCTGCCCCCAGCCATCGATTTGCAGCAGTCAGGTTGCTCTGCCCAAGTGAAGTTCTGTCTTATAAGTTTTGCTCAAAGCTGGAAATCCCAGAGGTGACCGAGCAGGCCAGGACGGTTGTATAAACACATTTTTATTTACGATAAAGTGATCTTTACATACTTCTGGGTTAGACTGTGCATACCCCCTCTGGGCAATTCTTGTAAACTATACTCCTGTTTTGAATGTTAAACTTGTGTTTCTAAAGTTTAATTTTGAAATGTTGGGATTGTTCAGTTTATGTATTTGAACTACAATAAACCAACCCTTTTTATATATGGATTGTACAGGCCTAATCCCAGTTTCTGTTGGATTTTGTTGGACTTGTGAATTTATGAGTAAAGCAAACGACTGAAGTGATACTGCCTATATTCTTGGCTGTGTTTGGCAGAACAGGGCCTGTGGCACTGAGCAGTGTGGGGTCAGCATGTGGGCAAGGGGGGCAAGCAGAATGATTTTAGTTCTTTTTGTCTGTTACTTAAACAGGAGCTGGCAGGGCTTGCAGAGCCAGTTTCTTTCTGCTGCTTGTGTTTACATGTGTCTCTTGCTCTCAGAGGAAGGCTGGGGAAGGAGTCCCTTCTTCCTCACCCTGACGAGTGATTTCTTGTCAGCAGTTGGTGTTGGGGGGCCAGAGCCAGGACTTGCAGGCTGAGCAGCGAGAGAGAGGGGTTGTTTGACAAAAATTGGGACAGCCTGGGGGGACTTGTGCTGCTGACAGTGGAATGTGGTGCTCTGGTGCTCCCAGTGGGAGTGTACACCCTAAAGTCAGGGCAAGTGTCCCTCCCCTGTTGGTGTCTGCCCCTTCCATTGGTGTGGGGGTACCCAAACCCTCTGAAACCAGCAGCTCCATGCCTTTGCTGGGAGTGGAGGTGGGGTCACGAGGATTGGCTGGGAAATGCCAGAAGCGTGGGACCCTGTGGGACGTGAAGCTCCCACCCAGAAAGTACAACCACAGCTGGCCAGGGAGGCTTGCAGGGCTGGGGGAGCCCCAGCTGGGGTGGGGGACAGTCTCCCTGTGTCATTCCAGGGCTCAGCTGCCAGTACAGAGCCCCCTGAATCCCCAGCACAGGAGGGGCACAGGGGGTCCCCGGTGCCCTCCCCACATCCGATGTGGCCCATCTGCCCCTGCCAGCCAGCACAGTGCCCTCGGGTGCGGCCACGGTCGTGTCTGGGACACGGGTGGTGCCCAGAGCAGTGCCCAGAGCTGTGCTGGGAGTTGTGTCCCTGTGCACCCTCCCTGGCTCTGCCAGTAAAGGGATTTCCTCTTGCTCAACACAGCCCAGTGGGAAGCTGTGTCTTTATTACGGCTGGTTTAGAATATTGTGAACTTGTTCATTAAGTATGATGGCTATTAATTTTAATTGATCTGGTTTGTGGGGACCAGATGTTCATTAAGATTTATTTATTTGCTTATTCTATGGATAAAGCAATCATGCCCACGTGCAGGGCTCCTGGCTGGGGGTGCTGCTGGTGGACCATGGAGCTGGTCCCCCCTGGTAGCCCCTAGGCAGAGTTCCCTGTTTCCCTGGAGGTAGGGGGACAGCCCAAGGAATCCTCATCCACAGAGAAGGCTGGGTGTAAGGGATGCTGACAACTTTTCTAGCACCATTCCTACTGCAGCCTAGGAGGTCCCCTGGCTGGCCCTGCCCTCTGTGGCCAAGCACTCACAGCACGGCAGAGCTTAAATCCAAGCAAGCTTAAGAAAGGAAAAGAAACTCTGCTTTTGAAAAAAGCTGAACTTAGTTCTGCCTTGTGGAGCAACCAGATCCAGCAACCCAGAGTGTGCTGCACCCCATGGAGCAGAGCCAGGGCTGGGTTCCTGCTGTTTCAGTCGATTAAGGTCCTGCAGCTAATGTGAAGGTAAATGAGTGAGGAACATCTCCGTGATGGCACAGTCCGTGCCCTGCAGCTGCTAACTAAGGGCTGCTGTTTATCCCCAGGAGCAGCCCAGAATGAGGGCAGTGACTGGGAAGGGGCTGGCAGCTCCTTCCAGGGCTGTTATAAAGTACCGAAGCTCGTCCTGTGCAGTGGGGGACGTGCAAGAGCTCCCACACTGCACAGTGCCCCCCGGTCCCGCGCCCTCAGAGGGACCCCGGGCTCTTGGGGATCCCCTGGTCACCCCTCATCAGCCCGGCCCTGGCAGCCATCCTCAGCCCAGGAGCCCTCAGACACTGCAGAGCCACGGTCCCCCCCCCGAGAGGCATCGACTGCACACAGACACATTTGGGACAACTTTACTTCTGACACCGCAGCGCAGGCTTTCCTTACAGAACCAAAAGAGAGCATTTTCTTATAAAATGGTTCATTTACTCTTGCTATTTTATTTTACCATTTCATTTTAAAAAAAAGTTACTCCTGAAAGCCATCCCTTGGAATAAATCCCTAAGCCAGTGCACTTTGTTCTTCCCTTGGGATGGCTCCTTCGAGAGCGGCGCGTGGGGGGCCCCTGCCTCCGACCAGCTCCTGGTTTTCCGCGCAGTCCGTGAGCTCTGTGGGCGTGTAGCAGCTCCTTTCCCTGGCTGGGACGTGCCACGATCCTCCTGGTGCCCGCAGAGAGGCAGAGAGGCTGTCCCAGGGGACACCTGGCCCTCGGTGACTCGTGTCCGGGTCCCTGAAGGCCGTGGGTGCTGCAGGTGCCGGCTGCCCCCACGGAGGGATGGCAACAGGGTCACCCTCGTGGAGCCACTGCCAAAGTGAGGGTGCTGAATTTCGTAATTGACTTCATTTGCTTCTTGCTGCAGGAGCAGTTTTCAGATTTACAGAAAATCCAGTCAATCTTTACTTGAGCAGCTGCTCAATAAAAAAAAAGAGGGACCTGACCAATCTGTAGAGTAGAAAGAGGCAGCCTTGCCATGCAAAGAGAAAGAGTTACTGGTTTTATTATTATTATCACTGTTATTATAATGTAGGACTGCAGACAGCCTCTCTCTGACACAGTCAGGGGCTAACAGCAATATACAGTTGGATTCTTTTTTAGGTCATAAATTAGCAACTTTTACTTTATCTTTTAAAAAATTGAATAAATAAATAAATTAATTAAAAAAGAGAGAGAGAAAGAGAGAGAGAAAAAGAGAGAGAGAGAGAGAGAGAGAGAGAGAAAGAGTCAGTCACGACATGCAAGAGCTCACAAGAGAACGAGGAAAATGACCAAAGCAAAGCCCAGAACTGCAGCAGAGCCCAGGGTTGGTTTGGTTTGCGATCAATGCAGGTCGGAAGCATCGTTTATAAAGGTATTTCATATACCAAAGAAGGCACCACAGTATCTACAAAGCCAAATCCTCAGGAGGGTTCTGGGGGCTGGGGGGGCAACCTGGCTGGAGCAGACACGTCTGGGGGTGCAGCACATACCCCCCCCTTTAGCTTGTCCATTGCAAAACTGAACTTTTCCATTTTACGTTTGGTTTTGCTGTCTCTGTTGGTAAAACACAAAATAATTGTAATAAAAAGACAAATGTGGAAAATGGCAAAGGGAGGCAACATTCCAATCCTCAACACACAGGTGGAATATTTCTGGGATCAGGTTTAAAGCAAGTGGAGTGGGACCACTGCCACCAGAGCTGGCCAGAGGCCACGGTGTGTTACCCTGTCAATCCTTTCCCCAGCCGACAGCCCCCTCCACATCACCCCCTCAGCCATCGGCAGAGGGTCACTGCCACCCCAGCACTGCCTGGGGACACGCCCGGGGGACATGGGACAGCCAGGCCTGACATCCTCACACTGCCCTGCGAGAAGTCTCAGCTCTCCCCATGTAAATCTGGTGTCTGGGGGGTGCCCCAGTGCTCCTCTGCACAACCGCGATCTGCAGAGCAGGAACTGAACACAGAACAGGAGGGAAGGGAAAACAAAAAAAGAAAGAAAGAAAAGGAACAGTTGAAACTGTGTGTTTACTGGTATCAGTACATGAGACTCCTAAAGAACACCTGGTCCTCCTAGTTAACCTTGTCCTGGAATATGTACAGGTTGTTGGTGGCTGCCACGGCGATGATGTTCTCGGAGGGGTGCCAAGCTGTGTGCAGGATCTTTTTGCTAAAGTCCAGACTGTCCACACTGATCTCGTCTTTCCTGCGCTTTCCGCCCACGCAGACCTTGCGGGGTTTGAGGATGGCACGGGGTTTGCTGTTCTCCCGCGACGCCTCCAGCGTCACGTCGCGCTTGGTGTTGCGGTCGAACATGCGGAAGAAGTTGTTGTAGGAGCCGGTCATGATGACGCTGCAGTGGGGAAGGACAGATGATTTTCACACCTTTTCAGAGGCAAACTGCTGGTGACCAGAGGCAGACTGAACATTCAGAGGCATAATGAGATTTGGGTAAACGTTGGAATTTGTCTCAGGCCTAGCTGTGCCTTGTCAGCTTGCTCCGATGGCTCAGACAAAGAACTGTGAGAGCCCTGCCAGGGGCTCACCCACTTCCTGCCACCCAGCTTGGTGTGAGTCACACCGGGATACCCATTATCCCCAGATTTCGGCAATCTGGAGCTAAACCCATTACCGCCTTCCTCCAGCTGTGGGTGACAGAGAGGCAGAACTGATTCTGTCCCGGAGAGAGCGGGATGCTCAGACATCGCCCGTGTACGGGCTGCCGGCGTGGATGGTCCCTGCCGCGCCTCTCCAGACCCCGCACCCAGCCAAAGGCCAGGGAAGGGGCTGCCAGGGGCCGTGGCACCCCTTGGGCCAAGCCAAAGCGAGCGCCCCTGGGCTGACCGCAGCCACAGCGCCCCGTGCTCACCTGTCAGACCCGTTCCAGACGCACTCGAACTTGTCAAAGATGCAGTCATTCTCGTACAGCGAGCAGAGCTTGCTCCGCAGGTAGTCGTGGACCTGCCGGCAGGAGGGACAGGATGAGGCCCCCACACTGACCAGCACAGCCCTGGGACTGGCAGGCTCAGCCTGGCTCACTGGGGGCCGCCACACCCAGCCCGGCCCCACGCTTGCCACAGCCAAGCTGGCAGCACTGGGCACTGCCTGGCATCCTGTGCCCTCCCACAGCCACCATTCTTCTCTGAGCGCCTCCAGCCACCCTCCACACATGGCTTGGGCACCACCAGGCAGTGCCAGGGGACATCCCCTGGCAAAGGGTGACAGTGACAGGGCTACTGCTCTGCACAAGGCCTCCCCCTGGCTCTCCCGGCTGCCAGCACCTGAGCTTCCTCTCCTCACCCACCCCCAGCCTGGGGACATGGTGATGACTCACCAGGCCACTTGAGCCCACGTTTAACAACTCTGTTTGCTTTCCACCATCTACAGGCATAAAGCTCCCACGGATGAGGTGCATACCCACCATTCCTGCCACCGGCCCAGAGTGTGGCTCAGGAAGGAACCCAGTGGGTGCCCCACTGCTGCATGCACCTGGCTGTGCCACACTCACCTGGTAGGTCTCGATGGGCCGGTTCTCCATGTTCAAGTCCCACACCTTGACAGTGAGGTAGTCCCGGGTCATGATGTACCTTCCACTGTGGCTGAATTTGACATCAGAGATTGAGGAGATGATCTCAGAAAAAAACGACCTGTTACTTGGGTCTTCGGGCTCTTCAAAAACTGTGCAAGAGGAAACAAGAAGCCCCAGCATGAGCTGAGGCGGGAGCTCCCTGATCTCAGGCCAGGGACCTGCCACCCTGTCCCGGCACCACGGGAGCTTCTGGGAGGGAGCACTGGCACGGTGCCGTACCCAGCACCCACATGTGCTCAGGTTTATCACCCCCTCACCAAGCCATGCAGCTCCAGTACCGTGGGGAAAATGTCTGAAGTGCCCATATAAATTACCTCTATAGTGCAGAAAAGGCACTGCCCACAGCAGGACCCAGAGCTGCGGCCTTTCATCGCTGGCAGAAACCTGGAGGCTTTTTCAATAGAAAAAGTGATAGCAAAAAGATAGAAAAAATAAAGATCTCAGGCAGCCAGAAAGCAGCTGAAGCCAGGACGTGTCACTGTTGCTCTTAACAGGTCAGTCATGAGGCACTGGTCTCCTTGTGAGGGCTCTGTCCCCAGGTGCCAGCAGGGCCATGGCCACCTGCTCCACGGTGGGATGTGGGGACCCTCCTGGGTCCTGGCACTGGCAGCAGCAGGAGCTCTGCTGTCTGTGGGGTCCCAGTACACCAGCAGTGCCATGACCGGGGTCCCAGCACACACACAGACACAGAGGAGATGCCAGGATGGGGGCCCAGCACACAGCTGGTGCTGCCCAGTCCCTGAGTGGGTCTGTGAACCAAAGCCAGTGGCTGGGCAGGGCAGGGGCTTGGGGCAGCTATTTTTGCTTTAGGCTGAAGGCTTTTGTGTGGCTTTGCTCCTGCTGCAGAAGCAGATCTGGGCTGCTGAGCTCATGGAAAGGATTTCTGAGCACTAATTCTCTCTTACACAACAAACCTACTTTCTCTGGCACCGAGCGGGTGCTGCCCTGCCTGCACCAGCTGCCTCTGCCAGCTCCCTCCTTCGGCAGCAGCCTTCCCAGCTCCATGGGGAGCAGACTGAACCCTGAGATGGCCTGAAAGGCTGCACTGTCCGTGGGGTGACCCTGCTGCTCAGGGGCTGCTGGCCTTTGCGCCCCATGCCCAGGGATCAGCAGCGTGCCTGGGGCTCATCAAAGGCAGCGCTGTCGGCCGTGTACAGAGATTGTTGTGGGGACACTGCTGCAATGTCAGAGGCTGAAGCTGCAGCGTCAGTTCCCTGCTCACAGCAGCTTATTTCTCCCCAAAGCTGAAGACACTCTGAGCAAAGAACAGCCGTCCAGCAGCGCTGCAGCACCGCAGACAGCAGGGCAGGGAGGAAGTGGAGCAGGTCCTGGGGGAAGCGGGCTGTGCCTCGAGCCTGCAGTTCAGGAGCTTGGCAGGTACAATCACAAGTGGCTCTTCAGAAAAACAAGTGGAAAGCCTTTTGCTATCGGGAAATAACTGCAGAACCCCAACAGGGCTTTTCCTCACTTTTCCATGTCCTTTCCAGACAGGATTGCTTTTGCTGGCATTACCAGCTGCTCCTGCAATCCCACATCCCTGTCTCTGAGCCTGTCTCCAGCCCTGACTGTACCCCAGCTCAGTAGTGGCTGCACATTGACATCCCCACGACCCCTTGGACCCAAAACATCACCGTGGTGGTTTTAACCTGCCCCCCAAAGGTGTGGGGCCAAGACTCAGGGGAAGGTGCTCCTCTCGGGGACAGGCACAGGTGTGCAAGGGTGAGTGGCCATGGGGACCGCAGCCTGGCACACCAGGGAGAGAAGGGGACAAGGTGTTAGGGCAGACCCCAGCCTAGGCAGGTCTCCACACTCCCTTTTTTGTTCTCTTTCAGCCCGAGGGGCGCGTGGTGACCGCACTCACACTTGGCGTGGCGGTCGCAGAGGGCGGCGGTGCGCATGTCGCACAGGCGGATGGTGCCCTTGCTGCTGCTGTACACGAAGGTGTTGCAGTGGTGCGGGTGGAACTCGGCGGCCGTGATCACCTCCGTCAGCTCCTCCATGTTGGCCGGCTTGATGTCCACGATGTCTGGCAGGGCTGGTCAAGGAGCCCACGCAGCCCAGCCTGGACCCCGCGTGCCCTCCTGCTGATGCCTCTGGGCACCGGGGCTTCCCCTCCCCACGCAAACGCCGTGTTCTGGGCAGGCACCACCACGGGCAGAGCCCCAGCACGGGCAGAGCCAACATCCGGCGTGTCTTCTGCTACGCCAGGAACCCCAGCTCTGGTACCACGGCTGGAAGACCCTCTGTGGGGCATGAGACCTGGTCTGCCCACCCACCCCAGGCCTCAGTAAATGTCTTTTAGTGCAACATGGTGAGTAACCGCACCAAAAACAGCAATGGCAGCAAAGCCCAGGGCTCAACGACCAACAGAAAACTCCCAAGTCCCTCGGGCCATGTGAATTCCCTGAGGTTTGACACAGATTCAGCACTCCCCACCCTACTCCTTGAAAATAAGCAGGCACCACAGCCCTATTCTCCTGCAGCCACTCAGAGCTCCCACAGCCACACGCCTGTGACTGACGAAATCCTCTCCATCTGCCTAAACCATGCCCCAGGGGTTTCTCAGCAGGAAACACCATATAAATATCACCAATGATTCGTGCCCTGTGCTATTATTTCCGATGTGGCTGTTACGAGGGTGACTGTCACAACCTCATTTGTAGAGCGCTGACTGGCAGCCTGTCACCTGCTGCAGGGTGTAACAGGGACCGCACCATTAGTGCTTCCATCTTCCCCAAGGCATCTGTCTCCTCCATCACCTGCAGATCCCCCTCCCTCTGCCTGCCCCACCAGACCCTGCAGGCAAATTCAGAAATGTGTCACCCACACATCAGGTGACAGCAGCAGCGGTGGCAATGCCAGCTGAGCCCCGGGCCGTGGAGGGAGCGGCTCCATGTGGCTGCCGGATGCATCACCTGGACACAGCCTGGCATCCACCGGCAGCACAGGCAGAGACGAGAGGGCAGTGCCTCGACAGTGACACGTGGGACAGGGGACCTCCAGTGCTCTGCAGTCAGGTGCACAGCAGACAGCACCATTTCCTACTCCTGAACCCCTGCCAGCCTTGTCACAGGGGGAAGCCCCTGTGCCTCGGCACCACAACCGGGCGTGGGGCTAAGGCAGCTGCTGCACTGCCCGCTCTGTCCCCATCCCCATGGGCAGGGCCCTGCCACTTCCCTTGGGGCTGCACCTCACTGGGACCCAGGGCCACCCCCAGAGCCACAGACACCAAAGGATACTAAAACTTTGATTTGTGATTTCAAAATTCCACAGGTTTATCCTCAGGTCATCCGCTGACATGTAGGTCTCGTAGTCGCTGTTGACGGAGATGGAGTTGATGTGGTAGGTGTGTGCGTTGGCAAACACCCTCCGGGGAGTGGCCTCCACCATCAGGTCCATGGGCCGAAGCACGGGCACCTGCGGGACGAGGAGCAGAGCGCTGGCACCCAGGGACAGGGTCCAGCACCTGGCATCGGGGGATGCCCTCACGGGGTCCCACAGAGCTCTGGCTGCCAGTGCTTCTACCCACCCACTCCTGACAGGCTCTCTCCAGGGAAACCTAATGCCTTCCCAAGAGTATGACAGGCAGACAAGCAGACCCAAAAGCCATCTAATTTTGAGAGGCTCCAGGATGGTTAGAGCACAATGAAGCAGTGAGAGCCCAGTAGACCAGGTTCTGATATAGCTGCAGCAACTGTTCCAGCTTTGAGACAGAAAAACAACCAAAAAAAACCCTCTTCTGCCTCGTTTTGTCACTGTTAACCAGGATCTGAAATTCCTGGAGCATTTCTGACAGAAATAGATTTCTTGAGAGAGCCAGGTCAGCACACTTTTTCTTTACACTTTTTTGCATTTGTCTCACAGTGAAGTGATGGAGGTAAGAGATGAGAAAGGACAGAGCGAGGGGGACACAGGCAGGGACAGAGGGAAGGACCAGGAACAGAGCTGTGGGTGTTTGCCTTTAGATGAATCAGCATAACCCATTGGAGGATGGGGAGATGCAGTGGGGACCCTCTGTGTGAGGAGTGAGGTCAGTAATAACTTCGGACACAGCACTCTGAAGGCAACTTAATACACCAGGAATGTGTCAGTCCATGCTCCTGCTCGCCAGCGAGCTGTTCCCTCCAGCTACTTCATTACTTGTATTATCTGTGTGCTGCCTGAAGAGATTTCCCACGGCTGCAGAGGTGGGGATGGGAGCGACAGCCAGCTCGAGTGACACGAGAGCACTGGTGCTGCCAGCTCAGAGCCTGAGCCTAATGTGACGAGCCTGCCCGCTAATTCCACCTGACACAGCCAATGATGCATCGTTTGCGCTGACGGATCCTGCCCAGCCAGCTGGGGACCACAGGGACTGGCTGTCAGTCCGACCCTCGGAACACGAGGCTGTGCAAAGGGAAAGGGTTCAGTGACTACACCGGGCCTGGCTGGGCATGGAAACAAGCACAGCAAGGGCTGGGGCAGGGGATTCTGCTCAGTGAGATGACTCTGAGTGGCCCAGCACAGCTCACGGTCAGACCCTGGGCTAGCTCCTGTCCCCAGTCTGGGCAGTCCGGGCTGACACCAGCACCACGGTGCCCGCAGCTCTCCGTGCCCCAGCACCATTCCCTACTCATTCCTGCATGACAGTCACTCACAAACACAGAGCTACGACAAACTCTTAAAACAAGAACATTCTCCATGCATTGCTTCAGAGCCAAGCCCTGGGGAGACTTTTTTATGTCTGGGACTTGGCCCGTCACCAGGTAAAACCCCACAAGAGGGACAAACCTGGTTATCCATGAGTGGTTTGCTAAAGCAGGGATTTTTATCTGCTACAGTGGCAAGAATCTGCACTGAAATATGGAAACCAGCGTGCCCACGTGCTGCAAGCTTCTGCTTAAGGGTATCAGCAATGAGGATTTAACCCTGAAAGCACTGAAACTTTGAGGCAGGAGCAGTCAGGAATTTGCTGGGAGCAGACGGTGAGCTCATTCCCCAGTAGCAGCACAGGGATCCTGCAGCACAGGGGACCCTGGCTCAGGACAGCCAGGCCTCAGCCAGAGTGGAGACACCAGCACATGGGGCAGTATGACAGCAACTGGAACCGGGTCTTGTGTTTTTTTGAAGCAGGGACGGGCCAAGTCAGCGTCTGCCCAACCCACCCAGCTCAACCAGCAGTGCCACAGCAATCCTGAACAGCAGAGAACTCCCTGCGCATCCAGAGCCCACCTCAGGGCAGGCTCTGGTGTCACACACACCCATTATCAAACGATAATTCAGTGTAACAAAGCGCATCAAGTACACAAAAAGACTGTCAAAGAAAATGAAACACTAATAAATTCAATTACTTTCTGTTTTCAGGAAGGGGGGCAATGCCAGTCACTTTTCATTTAAAACAAAGTAAGTCTTAATTTTGATTCCTGCTTTTAGCAGGTACCCCCTGCAGAAGATGTCCCACTCATTCTGAGCACACATGACGCTTCATTCCTCTCCCTGTGTCTGGTGAAGGCTCCCCCTGTCCCAAACTGATGAGACACTAACCCTTTCCTGAGCTGTGAAACTCATTTTCTCGATGGCTGGAGTGGAGAGAGCTGGCATGTGCCAGCCCCTTCCTACCACTGCTGCTGCACATCCTCTGGCCACCTCCAGTCCTGAGTGAAGGCCCACAGCGCTGGGGACACGGTGTCAGTAACTGGCCCCGGCCCCATCAGGCTCCCCCTTTCATTTTCTGTCATGCTGCCTGTCACTGAATGCTCTACATGGCCGAGCTCTCCATGTCATTCACAGTGCCATGATGGACGTGGCCTGTGGAATCACAGAGATTCGGTGTTTCTCAGGAATGTCTCATCCTCTGCCCAGAAGTGCCACGTGGCAGCAGCATCAGCAAAACACAGGTCAATCTACAGGGGAAAGGATCAAGGACTCAGCTCCTGGGATGGCACAGTCACAAACCTCCCAAAGCCCATGGCCCACACGTGCCAGGTTTGAGCTGCCCCTTACAGGGGTCAGCTGGGGACATGGAACTCCCCTACAGCCGTGCAGCAGGATGGGACCCAAGCACCGGCACCCAAGGGGAAAGCAACGCTGAGAATCCTCACAGGACACACCAGAGGCCAGAAATTCCCAAAGGGTGTGAATATGACAGGGCTGACTGCACTGGGACCACTCACACATTTCTGTGCCATGGAGAGGAAGATTTTGCTGCCAGTTGCCTCCATGGAAACCCTCTGGGCACAATGGACTGCACTGGACTTATGCTGAAATCCCAATCTGAGCTAGAGCAGTGGCCATAAGAAATCCCAATAAATAATCCATCAGGTGTCTGCCCAATCCCCACCTTGCCAGGGTGACCAGCTGCAGCCACAGCTCTGTGGTTACCTGACAGCTGTGGTGGAACTGGCTGCAGGCAGCTTACCCTGCGACCTGCTGATGGGCACCACTGTGCTCACCTTGACCAGCCAGGCTCTGAACTGGCCCATGGGGAGAGCTTTCCTCGCTCCTGCATCCCCAGCAGGACACACATCCCCCTCTGGTGACAGCTGAGCAGCGGCAGTGCCAGGCCAGCGCAGCCCCGCTGCCCCAGCACAGCCCCCTGCTCCACACCAGTATGACCAGTGCTCAGCGTGCTCTGCAGCCTCGCACAGGATTCGGTCAAGTGGGATTAGCCAAGCTGAAGCTCGGATTGACCCCAGCCTCGAGTCTCCGAGAAGGAAACTGTAATCCGGTCCCTGGCAAATCAGGGAGCAGAGCAAGCGCTCAGGGATAAATCCAGTGAGGTTTCCACCCGCCCCAGCGGCTGAGCTCCTCCAGCAGCTGAGCTCCTACAGCTCCCCAGCATTCGTTTCCTACCTACATAAGGTACATTCTGTGACTGCCCAACACCACCTCAAGATTAGTATTTTGCAGAGGAAATGAGCATCAGACACTATTTTCACGGCAGACTGACAACTTCACACTGCTCAGAATTTTGTGACATTCGACCTGCCCTGTGACATGCAGAAGGGACCTTCCTTCAGGAGGACACAGAGATTTCCAGGCCATTCGTCCACGCAGCTGATGGAGCTGCTGCTTCCATCTCTTGTCCCTGCCTCATCACGGAAATGCTCTGCAGAACGCATACAAGGAGAAGAGGCAAATCTCTTTGCTGAGGCAGAAAGGCAGCAGCAGCAGCACAGCAGACGTCCTCCGAGGGATCTCCCATCACAGCCCCTCTGGGGCTGCCATCAGGGGAATCAGATGCAGTGGGGCACAGCACAGCCCCCCCGGGAAACTGTGCAAAAGGGGCCAAGAAATCTGAGCACTTCGGCAAATTGGGAGATACAAACCAGGATTTATGATGGAATTTGCTGGAACAGAGAGAGTGAAGTGGCAGCCCTTAGGAGAGGGCTCTGTGACAGCTACAAACACGAAGGAGCAGGCACACAATGGCCCTGCCTGCTGCACCAAGCACCCGCAGCACCCAGAGCCCGCCAGCCCCGTGTCAGGGTGTGCTCGGGCATCACCCCAGAATGACCTGCACTGTGAGGGACCAAAACAAACACATCCTCTCTCTGAACAGGTTTAAGCCCTGCATACTACTTGTTAATTATCTCCTACATCCGTCCCATGGCACAGGTACAGCGAGCGGTACCGGGGAGCACGCCAAGGCTTTTACACAGGGTCAAAGGGCTGCAGCTATTACACTGGGGGCAATTCAAATCAGCAGAGCTCTTCAGATGACAGTAAACACCTCACTACACAGCCTGGGCAGAGTTAAATATTCCTTTTGCACTATGTGGGTTAGAAATTCCTCAGAGGATGATGCTCATCAAGTGCATTTAAACCATTAACCAAATGGGTGAGAAATTACGGCAGCTAGGTACATTTAAAACCCTTTTTCACTTGTCTGTGGTTGAAAATTAAACCATGGATGGATGTGGCTTTAATTTAAAGCACACCCATCGCAGGACAATTACACGTCAGACTTACACCAAGCTGCAGCAAAACGGTTACAGCTATGTAAATATCTGTCTAAGTAAAATCATCAAAACATTAGATCAAATGGGGCTGGTGGAAGACTCCTCAATCTTCTGTCCTCAGGGACCACAGGCACTGCACAGCAGATACCAGTAAGCACAACACCGAGCACTTAGAGCGTGTTTAACCTCGCGCTGCCCCGTGCCTCTGCTGGGCTGCTCACCAGGAGCAGGAATGGCAGCGCCTGATCCCAGTGCAGCGGCAGACACCAAACAGCAGCTGACTCCTCCAGCCACACAGCACTGAGCTGCTACCAGGAGAGGATGGGCTGAGAGTAAAACAAAGGCTGAAACTTTCAAGGCAGTGAGTGGACTCCAACCGTGTCCAGTTCTCTGGTATTTCAGTAGGAATTTCTACAGGGGGGAAAGAAATCCCATGGCCTTCCCAGTGTGTTTGACCAGAGAAGGAAGCACTACCTGGGATAAGACTCTTTAACACTGCTGCCTTTCCAAATCCTCCCTCCCAGCCAGCTCCGACAGCCAGACGCCGAGCAAACCTCTCCAATGGGCTGTCAGGTAACAGCATGTTAGGCTGGAAATGCTGCCTGAAACATAACAGCAGATACACATCTACATGAAATAAATGGTCTCCTGCTCTGCAAAGAAAAATGCTGCCAGTCACCAGGAGCAGCCCTGTACAGAGACAAGAATTAACCACCTGCCCAGGGTTCTCAATGGCTTCATGCACAATGGAACTGGGACCCACGAAGTGAGGCAAGGACAATCATAGTGACAACTTTAAATGTATAAATACAAAACCCACCAGTACTCAAAATGCAAATTCTGACAGGGTGTTAATAAATTACAAGCTGGTCTGGTCTGATTAATGTCATGACCAGGAGGAAAACTCAGTTGGAGGCAATACTTCTGCTCCTACAGCAGCAGCTACACGTGGGAATGCTCCGAGCTGGGAGAGCTTCTGCCCTGCCTCCTCACTGGGATGGGCACAGCCCGTGGGGCAGCACAGCACACTACGGCACTGGGGTACAGGACACGAGACGCAGCACGGCGCTGGCAGCTCGTCTGCCCAGCATCGGCCCGGCCCAGGCATCCGTGGCAGCTCCCCATCCACTCCCATGCCCATGCCCCAGTCACAGCACCAGCCTCTGACACAAGGATGCCCTCTGACACCAACCGACCACGGCAGGACGGCGTCACAGGTCCCGTGGCACACAGGTGACACCAGCAGCCATTATCCTCCAAGCCCCTGCAGGGCACGGCTCCTCAGCCACCGTGGTCCCCCCACACTCACCCGCAGCACGGTGATCATGGAGGGGTCTCGGAGACGGCCATCCTCATCCTTGAGGTTGTATCCCTCCGGCCTCTTGTCCCGCTCGCTGACCTTCCATAGCTTCACAGTCTTGTCTGGGGGAGAAGAGAGGAGAGCATCACGGTGGCTGCTCCCTGAGCCGCCCACTGACACACGCCAAGGCCACACCGCCTGGAAAAACGTCCTGTGTCCCCCAATGCCATGTGCTGGAAGTGGTGATAGATGCCCCTGTCCCCACAGCAAGCTGCTGCTGCACAGCCCTGCAGAGGAGCAAACACGTGCAGGGCACGCTGGCCCTGGACACGCTCCAAAAGACACGGCAGGGCATCCACAGCTCACCCAGAGCCACGCTGACACTCCCCACCCAGAACTGCGCAGAGCCCAGCACTCACCACGACCGAAGGCAGCTCCCAGCCCCCGCAGCTCCCTGTCTCCTCCCAGCATCCCACCCCCCTGTGCCACAGGGCCCCCGCAGAAAGAACACCAGGAACACGTGGGGTTATTCTGAATAACGGTGTTTTCTTCGCTCCCTCCTGGCAGGGACTCCATCCATAGTTTATCATCGCTTCCACCAGGTTTCGTACAAAACTCCATCATCCATCTTCATTTTCTCTCTTACACAGCAACTCCAAAGCGGTGCCAATTAATTTTGTTTTTATTAACACGTTCTATTTCAGGGGGTTCGGTATAAAATGGTAGTGTAACAGTAAGAACAAAAAGAAAGAGCATACCACAGGAGTATTTCCAAACTAATTGTTTTGATAACCTGCCTGCATAGGGAGCACCACCCAAATGGAAGGGTAATATTCCTGTTAATCAAAAAACTATTTAAAAACTCAATTAACAGAACATTATGCTGTATAATTAATCTTCATTGCATTTCAATGATTCTCCCCCAAATGAGTTTAGTAAGTCTTTGAATTTTATTACAATGATCAATAGAGTCAATTCTATAACACAAAGTAAGTTGGTTATGGAAGATAATTAGACCCCTCCTTTTCCCCTGAAGTAATTAAGTCACATCCATCTTAAGGCCCCATTCATCCCAAGTAATATTCCTAGATCCTCATGATATTTATCAGAACATAACATGGAACTGCTGAGCTGAACACAACTGCAAATTGAAACAAAACACCTGCAGTTTGTCTTAAAAAAAAAAAAAAAGATTTCCAGGATCCCGAGAACAAAAAATACAAGTTGTTGGCAGGGAAGAAGCCTCCCTCTCACCCTGGAAGGGAAGGGCTGCCATGAAATACACCTGGTACACAGGGATTGAGCTCTGCCAGACCCATTCCCCCAAGACATCTGTGTTACCCTGCAGGGAGGGTTTTTAACAAATATTTCCCCAAAGAAACACCACAGAGAAGACTGTGCCTGGTGGTGAGAGCCCAGGGGCCTGAAGCAGTGGGGCAGCATTGCCACGTACCATTGGTGGAGAGCAGGAAATACGCCGCGTTCTGCTGCGGCAGCCATCGTATCTTATTGATCTTCTCCTCAATCTCCAGGCTCTTCAGGTAATCGAACTCTGGCTCGTGGCTCTGGAAGGTGCTGTAGACATTGTACTCTCCCCTGCGGTGGGGCTGGTTCTTGCTCTGAGGAGGGACAGGGAGGAGCTGAAGGTGTTGGCAGCTGGCTCAGGGCTTGCTGGGGTTTGTGACGGCGAGTGCAGGGCTGAATGCCCAGGCACAGCCTCTCCTGACACCACAGCCCCTGCTGTGCTCCGTGGGAATGGAGAGGAAATGGAGTGGGAACAGAGTGGGAACGAGAGGGAGTGAAGCAGAAACAGAGTGAGAATGGAGTGGGAATGGAGAGGGAACAGAACGGGAACACAGTGGGAATGGAGAAGAAATGGAGAGGGAACGGAGCGGAAACAGAGAGGGAATGGAGAGGGAACGTAGCAGGAACGGATCCCACCCCACCGTCTGTCCCCGGTGAACAGCTGGGACCGAGTGCCAGCTCCTGCCAGGGGCTGAACCCAGCCACAGAAGAGCTGCTGGCAGCAGCTACAGGTACAGGACGGGCAGCCTTGGTTTGGGTGGGTGGGTGAAGCCCCACACGTCCCCTGGAGCAGGAGCTGCGTGGGTACATTCGGAGTGATGCTGGAGGCTTAAAGCTCAAGAAAAGCAGTAGAATAATGAAATGAAAGGAAAAGGAGAAATTAAACAGTGCTGGGAAGGCTGATGAAGTGTCTACACGTGATGGTTAACCACTTAGTTCTCTTCAGCATATGTAGAAATGGTTTTAAAGCTTTAACTTTGAGAAAAATTTAAAACCATCATCGAACTGCGACACATCTCATGCCCAGGTCTGATGCATCCCTTCCAGCACAGCTGAGGACAGGTCCACAGTCCCACTGACTCAGGCCAGGCCAGGCCAGAAATGGACAGCTTTGGAAATGGTGAGGACCGTCCCAGGTGGCAGGAGCTGGCACAACTCCCCCAGCCGGGCTGGCCGGGTGCCCACCGGAGCAGGGCCGTGCTGAGGGCTGAACACACACTTCCCTGGCAGGCACAGACTTCAGCTTCCAGCAAAGCATTTGCTAGCATTTCCTGGGCAAAGTTTTGGAAGGGAAACACAATTGTTGCATTCATCTACACTTTCTAGAATTTTGATGGTATGAGGGGTTCTTGGGGTGGTGCCATCTCCGAGATGGGCACTCACTGCACACTCAGATGTGCTGCCCGATCCCTGTTACACGTGGAGCAGAAGAATGCAGAAAATGCAATGTTTGGAAGGTGTTTGGCAGGAGGAAATCTGGCCCTGCCGATTTTAATAGTTGCTTTTCATCTCGTAGCATTCCAGGAGAGCCCTGAGCTTAGGAGTGACACAGGCGGATTAGGGAACAGCAGGACGCTTCACTTAAAAGGATAAAATGGGCATTTTGCATTCACTGGCACTTACCTCCTGCTCACGCTGAAATATTACAACCCGGCCCCCCTTGTCCCCTGTTGCCAGTAACTCTCCAGTGTGGTTGAACTCAACTGTGGAGATGATGTCAGCTGGTAAAGAGAAGACAAAGACAATTTAAGTAACTGCAGCCTGACTTCCACAGGCATCCAGAAAGCCCCATTCCCCACACAGCTACGTGCCTCATCGGTGCTCTGTACCCCGTGGCATCTCCACAAAGCCCTGGTTTTCTGTTGTCTCTAACACTAAACGGGCCCGGCTTTTCACAGAACCACTGGGCTGGAAGAGACCTTCAAGGTCATCGAGTCCAACCCATGCCCTAACACCTCAACTAAACCATGGCACTGAGCACCACATCCAATCTCTTTTTAAACACATCCAGGGATGCTGACTCCACCACTTCCCCGGGAAGACCATTCCAGCACTTTACCACTCTTTCTGTAAAATCTTTTTCCTAATATCCAACCTGTATTTTCCTTGGTGCAGCTTAAGACTGCATCCTCTTGTTCTGTCAGTTGTTTCAGAACCATGAGGTCACGAGCCCAGACCTGCCCAGTGCTCCTGTCCCCTTGCCCTGGCCTCTGCCCCAGCACTGGTTCCAGTGAGATTTCCAGGCCCTGTGCCCGTGCTAAATGCAGCCTGAGGACCACTGTCAGCAGCAGGGGCACAGGGCTGGGCAGTACAGTATGGCATGGCACGGCATGGCACGGCACACTCCCCTCGTGCCTTGGGGAGCTGCCCGCATCACTTGGGGTGACATGATCAATTTCTGGGACCAGGGGAGGGCTTGGTGCCTATGGTGCCCCCAGCACCTCATCTCAGCCCCTGGCTGACGGGCAGGACTGGTTCCCCCCCGGCCCTCGTGCAACCTTCTGCCTGGGGTGGTGGTTTGCCTTCACCCTCAGAGGAGAGGGCACAGACAAATTAAAGACACCTTTGTCCTCTCTCCCTGAGCTCCCCAGGCAGAACAGCTCAGGTGATCACATCTACATTGCTGCTTTCCTCTGCCCATTGCCGAATCTCCCATCGCCTACCAAGGTAAATTAAAGTGATGCCTTTCAGCCCTCTGTCAGCTGAAAAGCCACTGCACCCAGACCCCTCCCCTTCCCCACAAAGCAGGGTGCCATCTCCAAGGTTCTGGGCTCAGGGGCAGGAGAAGCCAGGGGACACACAGGCACCTGTAACTGCAAACGCTTTAATCTGCAGTGTTTACCCTTGAGGCAACGCAGGCGGGAGCTGCTAATGATTGGATTTATTTGGCCTATTTTTAGAAGAATGTCAGAGGTTAATTCCACGGCAATTACTGCCCAACTGGTGCTCACCCACTGCCTGGGGAGCCACACTCCACCAGCACAAAGCTGGGGAACTGGAAGAATGGCTGCAGCCCTGGAACCTCCGCACTGGGAGCAGGATGGATGCTGCGATGATGAACAGCACTTGGCAGTAACAGCTGCCAGCTCTCTCCTGCCCTTTGCATTCCCAGCCCTTCTCACTCCTGCAGCACCAGGATGCACAGGACTGCAGCCCCAGCAGCTCCGGGAAGGGGCAGACCCCAGCGCTGGCCACGGCTGCAAACGCTGGCTGGCACACGGGCCATGGCACTGCCCGGGCTGTGGGCACCCTGGAGCCCTCCGAGCACTGCTGTGGCTCCTCCTCGGCACCAGCTCTGGTGTATGCCAGCAGAGAAAGCCTTGGAAACGCATAACCTGAGTTGCCCCTCTTCCTCCCCATGAGTTTTATCCCTCAGACACAGACTAGAAAGTTACCTCAGCAAATGAAAAAAGACAAAACGCAGCAACTGGCCCAGGCTCCTGGTGCAGCTCAGAGCACCACTGAGGGTCTGTCCCCCAGGACACCAGCCCAGACAGCACCCACCAAAAGCACACCCCGAGCTGTGGCATCTCCCTGACAAGGCACTCAGAGCCCCCTCACACAGCCACGGGCTCCCCTGAAACAACACCTCTGTGCCCCAGACAGCATTGGAGCTGAGCAAGAGACTCCAGGCAGATCTGAGAGTCAGAACAGACAGCAACCATCCTGGCAGTGTGCAGCACTCACCGCACACACCAGTGCTCACCAGCACACACCACTGCTCACCAAAACACACCAGTGCTCACCAAAACACACCAGTGCTCACCAAAACACACCAGTGCTCACCAGCACACACCAGTGCTCACCAAAACACACCAGTGCTCACCAGCACACACCAGTGCTCACCAAAACACACCAGTGCTCACCAGCACACACCAGGGCTCACCAGCACACACCAGGGCTCACCAGCACACACCAGGGCTCACAGGCAAACATGGCTAGACCAGCTGGCACTGAGCTGGAGAGCTCGAAGGCAAAACACTTCATTCCTTCACATGGAACCCGTGTGCCTTGTGGCCATCGTGGCTGGCACACAGTGCCAGGAAGGGTTTAAGCATCTGCTGCCAACACTCAGGAAGGCTGAGGAGTGCTGCAGAGGGGCTGAGCTCCACTCTGGCTCGCACCAGTGGGGTGGACTGCAGCTGGGCGTGGGCAGCACCCAGCAGAGATGTCAGTCTTTGGAGTTAAAGCTATGGAACGGATTCTGAACTCCTTCAGATCTCCTGCTCTTCTCTCTTGTTTGGGTCTGAACTATTGGTTAAATATCATTCCCATTTAGCAAGGTTGCACAACCACCACATTCAGCAAATTCTTCCCAAGGGGCAGGACAGGCATTTTTATCACCATTTAGAGGCTGGGGAGGGACGCTGAGACAGAGCAAATTCCATCCGTGCCGCTGGAACCTGTCTCCCTCACTACAGCCTGCGACAGTCCTGCAGGAGCAGAAGGCAGTCTGCAACTTCATGGGATGGCCACTGGGTGCAACACACGCGGGAACAAACACATCTCTGGGAGGCTGAGCCAAAGCAGTCTCCTGTTCCCACAGCTGGATCCGGGAACTGCAACCACAGCTGCTGACAGGAACCAGAGCAAAGTCAGACACCTTCAAGCACTGAAATTCTGTGTTTGGCACCAGCTCTGGCTCAGCAGCTCCAGCTCAACCCTGGCTCACACAGAGGTTTCATTCCTGCAGCAGGTGACCCCCACCCTGGAGAGCATCGCTGCGACACCAGGGGCTGAGCCTGGTGTCACCGAGGTGTCACCTGGACAAGGTGCTGGGAACAGCCTTGGAACAGCCGCTCCAGCAGCAGCCAAGGGACCCAGTGGCTATGGCCAGGCCAGGCAGTGCTAACGTGCACCTCATAATGAGACATGCTGCTTCCTTCTAAAATTACTCAGTTGAAAATGTACCTGTTTTGCTCTATTTAATCCTCTCCATCACCAGCTGCCGGTTTTAGGTCATTCCCTTTTCAATGAATTAAAAATAACTTTGTGTGCTGCAGTGAGACATTTTTCAGACATGCTCTACTGCAAAGCCCTGTGAGCAGGGCTGTGGTCTGAGACACCAGGGCCAGGCACCACAGAGACCCTTCTGCCACCCCAGCCACCCATCCACACTGCACCCACAGAGAAGGGGGTTTCAGGTCCACAGATCCTCCCACACCTTCTGTCTACTCACACACATCATCAAGACTTCAGACAAGGATAACAATAGAGCCTGGCTAACAGCCCCTTCCATATGTTAAAAAAAATTCCCTAAATATTAAAAAAACCCTCTTCTGAGCAGAAGTATCCAACCCAAGCCCAAATCCACCACAGCTGACAGAAGCATCATTCCCCCAGCACCCGTGGTCTGGGCACTGACGCTTTTCCCTGGTGTCTCTGGGCAGTAAGAGCAGCCTGGCACAGAAGAACATCCAGAGGGGAAATGGGGGAGCCCCATGGAGGTAACAGTTCAGGAGAACAGAGTGGCACCAGCTCCTTTCCAAAGGTGTCTCTGAACAAACCAGAGGTCAGTCACGGCTGCTGCACACCCCACCTGCTGCCCTCGAGAGACACGACAGGGTGGTTATTAATGAAAATGCACATGTATTCGCGCTGAGATGATCAATAATTTATGCCCATTTCTCCTAAGGTTCCTTCAGCAGTTTTGTGACAACAGAAAGGAAAAAACCTTCACTATTTTTTGCTTTTTCATTTCCTTCATCACCTCCTACATGCTCAGTGCCCCAATGCGGGAATTTAAAGCAAACAGTTTCCATGGAGACCCAGCCCGCCGTCCTCCCTCCCCTCCCATCCTCCCTTCCCTCAGCATCTCTGTGCCTTCACGCTCTCATGCTAAAAATACCGAAGATGGGATTTGATTTCCGCCCTAGCGATACAGTTTTATCAGAAAAATGGGAAATTTACAACACACCCCCCTCCCCCTCTCCCAGCGTGGAGGAAGGCACGCTCTCTGCCAGGGAACGAATCTGTTATTAAAAAGAAAGAAGATAAACTAGGGAAGCTGCCATCAGTGCTGAGACCTGGATCCCTGGAGCAGCCTGATCTGCAGCAGGGAGCTGCCCACCAGGGCAGGGGGCTGGGTGTCACATCCCTGCTCCCAGAGCATCCCAGGCATCTTGTCCTGGCTCCCAGAGCATCCCAGGCACCTCATCCCTGCTCCTGGAACATCCCATCTGCTCCAGCTTCAGCAGCAGCTCCAAGCGAAAGGGCCCTGGTACCGCCTGGCCTGGAGGGGCAGCCACAGGACACCACACGTGTCCCAACACTTGTGCCAGGAGCACGTGGCCCCGATGCACACAGGGTGACAGCCCTGGTGACAGCCCTGCTCCAGCCCGTGAGGCCCAGCCCACAGCAGTACAGCCACTCCATGGTGGCAGGGACACCCCTGGACTGGAACCCACTGGGCAGAGGGGTGCCCCCAGCCCTCTGCCTACTGCCTCCTCTGGGGTAAGAAGTGAGAGGCAGGTCTGTGACCACATAGAATCATGGAATCCTTTCGGTTGGAAAAGCCCCCTAAAACTGAGTCCAACCGTTTCCTCAGCACTGTCAAGGTCACCACTAACCCATGTCCCCAAGTGCCACATCTACACATCTGTTACATCCCTCCAGGAACGGTGACTCCTTCACTGCAGCCTGTGCCAGGGCTGGTCAGCCCTTTCAGGGAAGGAATTTTTCCTAATAGCCAACCTAAACCTCCCCTGGTGCAACCCGAAGCTGTTTCCTGTTGCCTTGTCCCTGTTCCCTGCGAGCAGAGCCCGACCCCCCCCGGCTGCCCCCTCCTGTCAGGGCGTTGTGCAGAGCCACAAGGTCCCCCCTGAGCCTCCTTTTCCCCAGGCTGAGCCCCTTTCCCAGCTCCCTCAGCCTCTCCTCATCATACTTGTGCTCCAGCCCCTTCCCCAGCTCTGTTGCTCTCCCACACCCACGCCCAGGCCCAGGAGCTGTCCTGAAGACACATCGAGACAATTCCTTCCCCAGCTAGAACTCTGCCTTTCTGGGGCAGCCCCTGCCCTCCCCCTGCCCACCGGGGCTGCTGCCAGGGGACAGGAGGGTTGTGAGGGGTCTGGACGCCCTGCTCTCTTTATTATGTGTATAAATCACTCGGTGGACAGCACCACACACAAAGCCTCCGACTGCAGATGATAATAAATTGGGAAGCACCATAAATAACAGCAAACCAGGCTGCCAAAGAAAGGATTTAGATCATTCAAATCCCAGGCTATGAGTTGCCAAATCGAGTTTAATACTGGTAAGTGTGGGGCAAAAACTCACCACAACCACGACCCAGCTCCATCCATCAGACCCCTGGAGAGAGCGATGGCTGCAGGGGTTTGCCAAGGAGACGGAGACGTGGCCCCAGCTGGGAGCACAACCAAGCCATGGCACAATGGCCACTCCCTGGCTGCTGCCTGGCCACAGGGGAGAAAGCAAGTGGGACACCAACGGGTCCTGTTGATTGAGAACAAAACCTACATCTGGAACTGCTCATGTGGATGAAGAAAGCACAAAGAGGTAATGAAAAATTAAGAGGCTTGTGGAGGGAATGTCTGGTAGTGTGACAGCCAGAGCACAAACCACCGATAGATCTCCTGTGGAGGTCTCAGTGCATCCCACCATCTCTGCCTCCCACCATGCCACGGCAGGAGATGGACCCCGAGCTCAGAAAGGGGTTTTGAGAAGGACACAAACCTTAGAATTACAACTGAATAACGCAGCACAACCCTCAGCCTCTCAAGGAGGATTCCCAGGTCTGACCCTCAGTGACAGGCTGTGGGTCTTGCTTTGCTCAGAAAATGGTGAGACTCCACATTTCACTGTTCAAGAGACCCCTTTGGTCACCCCTTCTGTCTGCCTCTCTTAAAACAAACAAAGAGATAGCGAAGTGTTTACTTTGAAAGGCACGCGCTGTCAGCGATGAGGAATTCATGCCCATGGCAGGGCTTTACACACGGTTTTATGGGAGCTGTGGACCTACCAATGCTCAGGCCTGGACACTGCAAGACACCCTGAAGGAAGCAGGACCTTCTCTCTGCTCTGTCAGGTCAGAGTTAACCCAGCACAGCCGGACCCCAGCCCCCACCCCAACAGGCAGAGCAAGAGGCTCATTCAAAGACTTGAATGCAGCTTTCTTCCCTGCCCATGAAAAAGTATCAGTGAGGAACTAAAGAGGAAGAGAGCCTGGGCAAGGCCACGGAGCTGAAGGGGACAAGGAAGTGGCACCAAAGTCCCACCAGAACAGGGCAAGGTACAGTGGGCAGGGCAGCATGGGGAGCCTGGGCCATCAATCCTGCCCCAAACTGTGCAGTCCAGGCAGGGGGGCGTGAGGTGGGAGGGCAGAGGACAGCAGAGGTTAAACTGCAATCTAATGGCATGCAGAATCACATGTGATTGATCGACATTGATTATCCCCTGCTGAGGTGAATGATAGCCTGGGAAACAAATCAATTCCACTGCATTAAGCCCAGTAAGGATCTGGAGCATCAGCAAAATGCCCTGAAACACCATTTCTTGCTGACACCACAAAGTGAAGCACACCATGGCACGGCACACCATGGCATGGCATGGCATGGCACAGCACAGCATGGCACGGCACAGCATGGCACGGCACCTGCACCCGCCCAACCCCTTCACCCCAGGCAGGCCAGGGCTGTGGTGAAGGAGGGAGGACAGGTTTCCTGGAAAAGTGCCGTGCCCGAACACCTCCGAGCCTGGGGGAAAGCCCATCCCTCTGCTCATCACCAGCCTTGTTTTCCACAGGGATCGGGCTGGAGGCACGGCTCAGATGGGACCTCCCAGCAGCTTCGGGCAGGGCTGGGCACACTGCTGAGCTCTGCTGTCTGGGTACAGCTCCTCATCGAGATGACATGGTGCTGCAGAGCTAGCAGCAGCTGCTCCTCTTCCCCAAAATGGAATAACTCTCCTAAATTTAACTGCTAAAAATACTGCCACATTCCAAATTTCTCTGCCCTTGTTACAGCAAAGAGTAATTTCGTGCTACCCAACCTAGACGAAAGAAACTCCCATCTGGCAGCAACCCCCATGCTGCAGCGTCCTCCACCAAAGCACCCATTTCAGAATGCAAGCGTGCAAGAATGTGAATTTACATCACTCCACCATCCTGGCCAGGTGTAATTACTGGAACTGCTGGAAAGGAGAGTTCAGGAGGAAACCATCATGGAAGGGCTCGGCACAGAGACTCATGGGGAGCAGAGGATCTCACGGCCCCAGGAGCACAGGGCAAGGACATGAGAGGAGTGGGGCAAGTGCTCCTCCAGAGCCCAGTGCACCAGCAGAGACCACGCAGCCCTGGGATGCGATGGGTGGGGTCATCGACAGGAGCAGAATAATAAAACAGAAAACAAAGTGACGGGCAGCTTTCAGGCAGAACCATAACCTGGCCCATCTGAGGAGGTGAACAGAGCAAAGCAGAGCAGTAGAGCTGCCTTTGGACCGGCTGGTCTGGCCCCTGGCCCCCAGCCCAACCCAGCACCCACACCTGCTCACCAGCCCTGGTTGGTCCTGGGTATGCCTGCAACTCAAAACTCTTCTGTCTGCATCAAGATGCACAATTCATTAGCTCTTGGATTAATGGCAATTTTTAATTGGTCAGGCTATGAACACCTTATTAAGCTGTTACACATCACACCTGTGGTGGCAGAACAGCACAGAAATCAAGACAATTAGCCTGGGACCCAAGAAGCTCTCTACCAGTGCAAATAACCCTCACTTTGTGAAGAAAACCAACAGCTGCTCTAGAGTGCCCCAGAACACGGTGCTGCCAGGAGAGCCAGGGCAGCCCACCAGTCAGAGGGAGGTGGGAGGAAAGGAAAGCTCTGGGTGGGGTTCACAGGTGCTACCTCAGTTAACAGCCCAGGCTGTGGCAGGACAGACCCTCTGCACCTACACCTGAGATAAACACAAACCGTGCTCTACACAGTGCAGCAACTTCTTTTAGGAAATCACAGAATATTCTGAGTTGGAAGGGGCCTGCAAGGATCAATGAGTCCATCACTTAAGTGACTGTCCCATACAGGGACTGAACCCACAACTGTGGCATTATTTACACCATGCTCTAACCAGCAGAGCTAATCTTAGGGCCTTAAAAGCAAACTGATTGAGAACTGGGCAGTTACTGAAATCCACAGTTTCCTGAATTATTTTTTTCTCTATTTACTATTCTTTCCTACATTATTCATCTTGCATGCACACACAGGCACATCAGGGTAGCCCTCCATGACTCACCAGTGTTCCCACTGCTGGGGGCCCAGAGGACAATGCTGGGACAGTGACTCAGGCTGGCAGCAGCCTGCCCTCTGCACCCACAGCCCGTGCCCACAGCCCGTGCCTCCCCCAGCCCTGCTGGGCACCGCTCTCGCTGCCCGCTGCCTGTGCTGTGCTGCGCTGCGGAGCGTGTTCACGCTGCCAGAGCATTCCAGGCAACTCATCTGACTGCTCTGTCCCTTGGCTCACTGCAGGATTTACGCTGCGATCCCTCTGCCAAGAGGCTTAGCAGCACAGCAGACACAACCTCCTCAATATGGCTGATTTGGGCTTAGGAACAGGGATGGAAAATCCAAGTCCATCTGCAAAATATACCCTTAAAATAAATGAGATTTTGTAGAAAGCAGCTGAGCATTGACCAAGTCCTCTACCCTTTCCACACTAAAACCTTTAAAAACTCCAGTGATTTCTGCCACAGAACTCTCTGGGCACTTCTCATGCATGGGCATAAAGGCATAAGCAACCCAAAAAGTGGCCTGGTTCCAAAACACCTTCCGAAAACCTGTGATTTCTAGGGACATCACTGGTTGCTGAAAACCTGAACATCTGACACAGGAAGCAGGAACTTCTAGATATTAACAATACCGAGCTCTTTGTATTTACAAGATCTTTATCTCCAGCAGGAACACAAAAGCTGCTTTTCTCAAAAGGTAGCAC
Source organism: Falcunculus frontatus (assembly GCA_013398115.1). NCBI lineage: Eukaryota > Metazoa > Chordata > Aves > Passeriformes > Falcunculus > Falcunculus frontatus. The sequence goes on from VZRV01009507.1 coordinate 302,912, forward strand.
TGTGGTGAACACTGCAGCAGCAGGTCTGACCCTCAGCACGTACATCTGTCCTGGGGGTGCTGCCTTGCAAACCCAGGGAACTCTCAGATGTGCACCCCCTGCATCAGACTGTTCTTACAGACGAAGGGTCGGTGTGCAGACACCGGGATGGATGCTTTCCAACACACTTCGTGTGCCACACAGTCTGTCTTTCTGGTCATCTTGCTGCAGCCATCTGTTAGCTGATCAGCAAAAACTATTGACTGTTTAAAAATTTTAATTAGAAGTACCCAAATGTCAGCTAAGTGAGTAAAATTCAGAAGCAGCGAGCTTTGCTCTCATGTAGAGCGGCTATTTTCAGCTTACAACCGAATTTTGTTACCATCTTGCTCTGATGTCATTCTCTGTCACATTATTCCAGTTTGGTGCCCCTGGAACAAACCCCTCAGCTGAACACAGGCGGCACAACATGCACCTACTGTGACAGGAGCTTCTCACAGGAACCTGGCACTGAGTGCTCCACAATGGGCACCGCCCCTAGAGATCCACAAAGGATCACAAAACACATTGCACACGTGGAGACTCAAGAAACGTGTGCCCACGGGCAAACCGGGGCGTAG
>VZRV01009507.1:303555-322800 GCA_013398115.1 Falcunculus frontatus
GGGCAGTGAGGGGCAGCAGTGGGTCAGCGGTGAGACACGATGGGCCTGGCACACGATGGGGAAAGGGAGGAGGCAAATGGGGAATGTGGCTGATGGAATAGGAACACCTTCTGCGAGGGGAAACTGACCCTTCTCTGCCATAATCCACCTCTCTGCAGCGAGCACCCACAGAAGCCGTGCCCATCACAGTGGTGGCATTTGAAAGAATGTTCTTAACGCTCCAATTCCAATTCTAAGGGAAAGCAAACACACTAACACTGTGCAGACAGTCCCTGGCATTTGTTGCATAGATTTGAATTTAAGCAGATAAAGGTGGCTTAATCCAGCATCTGGGGCTGTACTGAGTAAGACAGCGGCGCAATGGGACTGGGGCAGGCAGTGCCACCCAGAGCACTGGGCTGTGCCACCCCCCTCAGCACCCATGTCTGGGCAGACAGGATGTTTCACTCTGACATCAGCCACCACAGTGCTCCTCCAGCAGCATTTCCCCTGCCTCTGTCCCAGTGATGCCCCACTGCCCATAGAGCCCCTCTCTGGGAGGTGGCATGGTCTGTTAGCACACACCATTGCCCTCCTGGTGCCTTCAGAGACTGGTGCCACTCGGGGTCCTCCCTGTGGGATACGCCCCATTCCCAGAGTGCCAAAGGCACAGTGATACCCGTGGCAGGTGGCCACTGTCAGGCGCTGCCTCCACACGTGGCTCAGTGCCACTGCCTGCCACAGCCCTGGCTGGGCACAAACCCTTCACAAGGCTCTGCAAGAGCTCACGGTAACCCAGAGCCCCTGCATGGGGCCAGACCACAACACGTAATTTATCTGCTCCGTCTAAAACTCATCAAAAACTACGCTTTCTGTCTACTTTAACATTTCTTCCCATGGAAGACGGATGTCTGTGCCATAATTTTCAATCTGCTCCTGAAGAGCTTGTCTCAAGACATTTTCCTTGCAGTATTTTAATTAAACTTTCTTTCTTTCAATTTAGTGTTGGGTTCATTAAGTGACGTCCTGAGCCACTGAAATGAATTGCTTAAATGTGATTTGTGCAGCAGCTTGAAGGAGCAGATTGCAGCTATAAATGAGCCTGTCTTTGAACTTTACAAGTTTTGCCGCTTGGGGTGCGGAAAGCACCCAAATGCCACATGTCTCTGGGGAAGGCCCAAGGTTGGTGTGGGCAAGGCAACATTCCTGCCTCCTGCTGGTACGTAACGGAGAGTGAAAACCACTTGTTTATAAACTGCAAGTGTAAGTAACAAATATTTCCGCTTGAAAAATCAGAAACTTCATATATACATCTATCTTTAGTGGAAACAAAAACCTTGTTTGTTACAGGGAATAAACTCCAGGATGTTAGAGGCTTCCAGATGGAAGCATGGACATTCACTAGATCCAGTGAAAACCCTCTTCCAGTCAGATGGGATTTAATTAAGTTGATTCTGACAGGGAATTAAAAGTCTTTGCTGGAAGCTCTTTTTCTGGTGTCAGGGCTGTATCATTGAAGCTAAACATGGTGCTTCCCCAGGCAGGATCAGTGCAAAATATTTTTGACAAAACTGTTGGGCTGAGATGATCTTGACATTGTTCATCCAGCACAGTGCAGGGAGCAGAGTCAGAGCTGAACCTGGCTGTTCCCAGCGAGGTCTCATCATTAACACAGCAACACACCAAAATCAAGCAGAGCGCATGGAAAGTGATTAGTCTGTTCCAAACTAGTGGCAGATGTGGAGACAAGGACAGAAAATGCTCCTGCACACCAGAGGCCAGGCAGAGGCAGGAAGCCGTCACTTGCCCAGACACGGCACCAGTTCTGCCCGCAGCTCCCACGAGCGACACGAGAGCCACAGCGACACGCTCTGTGAAACACCCAGCCCTCAGGTCACCAAGGCTCTGAGTGAGTGCTTTGTGATTCTCCTACGAATCTATGATTCTGCTGTCACAGGCTATGAGTGATTCTGCTTCAAGTGATTGCCTGCTCACCCTTACTGCTCAGGCCCTTGGGGAACGGGGGCTCTCAGCTGCTGGCCTGGAGCACAGCAGCTCCCAGCAGGCTGCAGCATCAGGCAGAGGACACAGCCAGCACAGGACAGCACTTTGAACAAAGCTCTGCTTAGGAGTGAAGATTGTGACTCCACTTCAATCACAGGTGAACGGTGTGACACCAAGGCATAACAATCCTGAATACAAGGCCATTACTGACACGAGAGGAGTGGGGAGAGTGTGAAAATTGCTGGGATGCAGCAGGAGAAGGGTTAGCGAGTGTGTCTGCAGCCCACACGGTCAACACCCAATAGACAGAACTATACAACATCCAACAACTTCCACCGAAAACAGAATGCTGTCTCACAGACCTCACCTTCTAAAAATGAGGTGAGAGCTGGGTACTTCCTCTCTGTTCCTCCTCACGCTGTCAATGAGAAAGCAGGTTACTGGACGTTACCTGACATTAGGCAACACCGCTTCTATACGCTGCCCGCGGTCTGCCCGAGATTTACCCAAAGACAAGGCACTGGGCTTCCCTCTCTCATGCTCCTGCCAGCTGAGGTTCACCAAGGAATGAATCAGGTTGTTTGAGTAAGGCCGTAGAGCAGATCTCAGCTGCCTCAGTCACACACAGCTTTAGCTCAGAGCTCCCCACCCAAACGCAGCATCACCGACCTCCGGTGACTCCGAGCACCACTGCCAGCCCAGTCAAGCCTTTGCACGTCTGCTGGTGTCCTGGAACGCCGAAGGATTTGGGACAACCTCTGCCACAAAGAGGGGTCAGTCCCGTGAACACTCTCCCACACCCACCTCGGGTGGCACGAAGCAGCATCCCAACACCGCATTTGACACCAGCTCGTGCCAGGCAGGGGGAGCAGCAGTTCCACCGACAAGGGACATGCTGTCCATGCAACATCCTCCTAACACAGGTACCGCTGCCATCAGCCACATTTGTGTGGCTCCCGCCACGGCAGGGAAGGGAGAGCTGGGGAATCATCCGAGGGTATCACACCCCAGAGCACTGCCTGGGGTGCATCAGTCGGCTGCTGCTGCACATGAGACAGTGCTTCATCCCAGGGATGGGGGACACTGCCCGGGGGGACAAGGAGCAGCATCACCTCCCCAAAACAGCCAGCACAGCAGGAGCAACTGCGGGACACTCCACACGGATGCAGTCCCTGCCCACGTGCCCAGGTGTATTCCAGGGGTAAGGGTGTGGATTTTAACAGTTCTGCTGGGAAGCTGCTTCCCACTCTGATGGAAATCTAGGCATTATTTAATTCAAAACAGAAAACAAACTGAACTGTGGGCTGTGAGCACGTTTGGGCTTCGTTCAGAAGGGGAGAAAGTGAAAATACTAATTAACCCCAGTTGTTGGAAGAACGCCCTGCAGAAACATGATTCAGAATGGGTCACAAATCATAAAATAATAATAATAAAAAAAGCCACAATGCTCTGGGGACATTAAGCGATTACAGAGAGTTGTTATTTGGCTGATTTTCACACTTCATTAGCATGTGCATAATTTAACAAGTGAACGTGCTGAGGGCTGGCAACACATAAGAGCCACTTTCTTGAAACACGAACCGAAATTGGGACACCACAGTTAGGGGGCTTGTTTTAAATCACGATGGAAAAGCAACAGACATCAATTCTAGGCCTTCAGCAGAAGAAACGGATGTTCAGGGACCACAGACCAAGCAGAGAGGTGCCATGGGAAGGTAGCTACCCCTCTGGACATGGCCCAGAGAGCCCAGCTTCACGTGGCTGGGAGCCACCTCAAAGCCATTTAACGCAGAATTAGGTAAATCTGGATAAAAACAACACAGTGAATCTGTGGCTTTCTACTGCTCCCACTTGTCTGGCACTCACCACGGAGCAGTGGGGATGGCACTGAAGCAGAGGGTGAACAGACTTTGGGAGTTACCACCAGAGCAGGCGACCTTCCAGCACACTCATTCCCCTTCCAGCAGGGAGGAACGAGGGCAGGAAACAAAAGCGATTTATCAGTACCGGGACGGCCACATCACATGGAAGGGGCAATGCCAAGACGAACCAGACCGCCCAGGGCCCCAGGCTGCTGCCAGTCCTCGCTCGTGCCACGGCGGCTGGCAGCCCACGGGCATCCCACTCCGGTGGGACTGGAGGTTCCACAGCCATCAGCCACAGACAAGGACACCCTGGAGCAGCAGCCCAGGGCACACTCTGTCCATCGCAGGGCTCCCACAGCACCTAACGAGGCTGGGCAGACACGGCAAGCACAGGTGTCCAGCACAAGGAGACCTCTGAGCTGAAGGCAAAGGGATGGTTCCGAGGGGGGAGAGATGAGATCTTTGCAAGAAAATAAAATATCTTGCTCCTTTTGTCCCACAGTATGTGGCAGCCACATCTCTAACCACTGTTCCAGATTGTAATTTCCCCGTATTTTAACAGAGGTTCTGTTTATGAAACTGCAAGAGGATTTAGTACTTATGAATAATGCCATGAGGTCTGGGAGATGTTTCTTTATATGATTAACTGACCACAGGCCATTTGTTTTACAACGAAGAGGCTCAATGATCCGTGCACACTGATTTATTCAGCCCTCATCTAATGCAGTGGCTGACATCTTCCTGGTACCCATATCTGCACAATGATGGGAGGAATGCAGACCCCCGAGAGCCTGTGCCCGGTGCTCTACATGACAGTCCATCAGCTGGGGCAGAACTGAGGGGCAGGAACCCAAGATCACGGCAGGGGAACCCAACTTGCACGCCAGGTTTCACAGTGAAGCAGGCCAGCTGCTTTCGGGTTCCCCTTGCACTCAGCTCACTGGGGCATTGCTGCACATTTCACCCACATTTCTGATTTCAGATACAGTATTTGCTGCAAAGATAATGGGTATTACAGAATAAACTGAGGGAATCAATAACAGCCCTGTCATATCGGACACCCTTGACACTGTTTGCTGATGAGATACCGCTGGACTGAAAGAGTGTGTGAGAACTGGCAAATGGATTTCACTCAGAATAAAAGTGGAACTGACAAATGTACTGTAATTGTCCAAATTAAACAGCTGATGGCAAGTACCTGGCATCCTCCGGGTACCACATATTTTCTCTCCATAAGCACTTGATTTTGATCAGTCTGTGTTCCAGGAAAGGATGCTGGAAAGGTTATCTTCCTTCTGAATTTGGCTCTTAATAACTGAACAAGAAATTAGATGACTACAGAAGAAGTCTGAGTTTCTCCATCCAGTGAAACACAGCAATGCCTGGATGGCACTTAATGTTGTTTTGTTTTGCTGTACATAAATAATTAGGAGTGAGGATGCAGGACTTTGAAGTTGAACTTAGGAGTATGAGCAAAGCTACAGTGAGAGTAATAAATTATGCAAAACTATTTGTGCTTGGAATGTTAATGTTCCAAGATGATGCAAACAGGCACTTTTTGAACCTCTTCTAAAAACCCAAAGAAGCCTTGGGACCAAACCATATGGTTTAAGTCAGTGGCCCATAGCAAGCTTAATGCTTCTGCCAGCCAGCAAGGATTTGGGCAATTAGTTTATTAATGTGTTTATGTAAACAAAGAGAAAAAAAGTTGGTGAAAGTCTCATCCATTTCTCTCTGCCAAACTTATTGAGCATCATTAAACTGAGAAAATGCAAATCTAAAAAACTCTAAAACCCGACAAGCCCCAGCCAGCCCCAGCACCCTGACAAGCAGAACTGGTGATCCCATCAGATTTACAGGGCTGAACAGAGTGGTGTCTTACCAGAGTCATGAGGAATGGGCAAAATGGTCCCTTCCAACCTCAAAAATCTATGGAACCTCTGGCAGAAAGCTACCATATCACTTACAGTTCATTATTATATATCCCTGACTCAGGACAAGGAATATCTAATTATCCTAATTGCTTCTGCTTTGGGAATGGGCCTCTTACACTCGGATAAAGGTGCCTATAAACAACAGCCTTTCTGCCTGCTCAGGCTGCGGGTCAGGTTTTATATGCTCTGAGAAGATTAACTTTATTCTTAGTGAAGAATTTAATTACAGGAAGCGATTAGCCAAGTGCTCCCAGTCAATACAGAGGCAGTACGAGCTGTGTGGGAGTGGGCACCTTTGCTCCTGCGCAGAAAGTCCAGGAACAGTGACATTATTGCAAAGCCATTTGGGTTTTAAGTGACACCAGCCAGACCTGGATCTCCACAGGCCAATTACAACATGCTGACTTAAGCAACATTCAGCAGGGCTGGGAAGGGGGAGACCAATAAAAAGACAGCAGGAGACTGAAACTCCATTTTAAAACGCAGGAATACATCAGTTTATGGGCTTGTTTTCTAATTGCAACACTGCAAAAATCAATGGCTTTTGAAAAGTAAAAGAAACGCACAGCGTAAACTGCTTGCAAACTCTGCTAGTCAGAAAACAGTGCTTGCTGGTAAATGTGTTGTTTTCTCTGTCTTTTGGAGGACAGGACAAAAGAATGCCTTGAATACTTCTCATCCCCTGTAACCCTTTCCACTACGTGTTAATAACTGCAGCTATTCACTAAGCAAATATACCTAAAACAGCCTTCCAACCTCCAAATAGCACTGCCAAGGACTAACAAAGGCTAAATCCGACAAGCCAGCCAAGCTGCCTGTTAGCACGCTCACACGGGAGGCAGCGGGCGCGATGCTGGAGGCACACTGCTGTGCACACTGAGCCCCCAACGGGGGACAACTCGCACAGGTGATATCATGGTGTATTCTCCTACTGCTAATTACCACCCACACCTCTTCCCAGGCCTGCATGTGCACTGAGAAGGTACTGCTGGACCCACTAGTCATAAGACCACCAGCCAAGCAGCTACTGCCCTGAGCCTGACACACAGGTTTTCTGGGGGGTTGGTTTCATTTGAAGGCCTGAGACTGCATATGCAGAGGAAAAAAGCCTTTTTCTGGCAAACCCTAGTCCTCTGATTTCATCACCTCATCAATAACTTTGCACGTTGTCAGAAACAGATGGCAAGGAAAGAAAGGGGTTTGGTGAGGCAGCAGCTCTCAGGAGATCAAGAACAAAGTGCCTCCCAAGTCTGGAATTCAGCTGTATAGCAGCACCTCAGACCAGGGCACAGTTCCTCCCTGGAGCCAGGAAAATCATTCCCAGCCAAGGAAGTGAAAATTGCATATTCCTCAGCCTGGCTGCACCATCACAACGCGCTGCAAAGTAGAGCTGGCACTGCGGTGCCCCTGTTTGGAGAGGAGCGCTGGCACTGGCCATGCTCACTGCTGTGGTCACTCCCCAAGGCCAAGCCACAGTCTATAAACACACTGAAGAAGTCGGGCAAGGTGCTTTGCCCATCCCCAGCAAATGCTGAGACAGGGCAGGACACCTGGCCCGATGTGGACAGACCCTTCCTGCACACGACAACATGAGCCTCCCTGCAGAGATGCGTCCCTCCAGAAAGCACAAGGAGCAGTGAAATGAATCTAAAAACAGACTCACAGGTTTCTTTCTCAAGAGAAAGCAGAGCTTTCTTAATTAAAGAAACAAAGCCTTTAAGAATAGGACTCCAAAGTCCCTCTGGTTCCCTGGGCTGTGTGGGTCCCTGGCAAGGGGAAACACACCAGACATGAGCACAATCTGGAGCAATTTCTGGCAGTTCTGTGCATAATCTTTCCTCCTGCCTCTGAAGGAGGGCTCTGGCTCACCCTGCACCACTCTCCTGCTGCTCCCACATCAGCAGGTCCATGGCTGGACCCACCCACTTGCCCCATGAGAAGCTGGGGAGCTGGGAAGGGGCAGGGTGAGTGAAGGAAAAGGGCAAGAGTCATGACTCCAAGCCCAGCAAGAAGGTTCACCAGAGGCAGTGACAAGTGTGTGTGTGTGTGTTTGTGTGTGCAGCCAAGCACACGGATAAGCACAGGAGCAAGTGGAGACACAACTAAATGCCCACAGCCACATGGGCTTTTCAATTCACAGCTGCTCATCCCTTGAGGAAAGGGGTGCCCAAAATGCTTGAGAACATTGCTCTGCCCTTCTGCCTCCTTCCACAGGTAGAACACCCCATCAGAAAGGGGGAGATGGCTTCTTCCCACCTGAGAGAGAACCCTGGTCCAAAGAGAGGGCACCTTGCACTGTGGCTGGTTTTGGCTGTTCAAGGAGATGGTAGGATAGGTGTTAGGTCAAAGGCCTCAAAAGACAACATCCTTCTGCAACAGAGACATGTAGAACCACAGTCCTCCCATCCCAGTCCTGTAAACCCCAAGGGACATTGGGACCACACAGCCAGAGATGTCAGGGACGGGATCTCACACCTCTGTTTAACAGACAAAGCACCGTGGCTGTGTCCATAATCAGCCGGGGCAAGGGAAAATGCAGGTTGGGATCTACAGGCCAGGACACTCCCAGGCAACATTCACGTGGAAACTGACAGCAGCATTTGGCCCTGAGAGCCTAACTTAGAGCAAGGCTAATTGTATTAAGGACACACAGTGTATTGCTTTATTTGTAATGAGTTTTAGGCTTCAGAAGCCGAGAATCCCATCTGCAAGAACAGACTGTTGCAGGATTCATCTATTAATAGCCACTGGTACACACTTCCAGCTGAGGGACACAAGGAGGGAGGAGACAACCAGATGGAGATAATGCATTAGGGTGACACAAAGCCAAAAAAAGGATGATCCACTTCCCCACATCCTTGCACACATCTCAGGCTTGCAGCAGGGAGCAAATGAAGTGTCACATGTGATTAACTCATAAACATCCTAATTAGAAAGTTCTTACATTAGATCAAATGTCCAAATAGGACAAGACTTCGGTGTCCTCCCCAGAGCCCCACGCAGATGAGGTAACATTGCAGACTTCAGCTCCAGCTTCAAAGCAAGATTCATGCCCAGTCCGGCACTGCACTAATGGGCAATAATCAACAAATATATCTGTAAGATCCTGTTTATGAAGTGCTTTGAGACCTGCTAGTGAAGTTGTGCCAGATGAAAACCAAGAGCTACTGTTCTCCCTTCAACGCTACACCCAGATCGAATTCTCAAGCACCTGACTCAGGCTGACCTCCAAAACCAGCCTCTCAGCAGAATCTGTTGCCACTGATGGGCACCGCAACGATGGGGAACTCTGACCATCTCAACATCCACAGGAGACATGGATCTGGCTCCACTGTCACCAGAAACAGCCCCAGCTACAAGGTAATCTCTGCACAGCATCATCTTCACAATCTTGGGTGAACTTGACCACTTAGTGCCACAGGTACTGACCTCTGGCTTTGTTTTTATGCCCAATGTTTTTCTGCCTGATGCCTTCCATTGCTGGAAAAAAGCCGAATACCCTGTCACAGCTGGAGATGCTCTGTCAGTAACACTCGCTGCTGCACTTTGCAGGACTCCTAAAGAAAAACGTCACATCAAGTTGCCAAATGACAGTATGAAACAGGACCCATAGCCAAAGCGCTCCGCTGCAGGAGAGCTTGGACTGAGCTCAACAGGGGCAGAGGGGCTTCCAACAGATACCTCCAGGGTGCCAGCAGCGTGACAGCCCCTCAGCACTGCGTTTTCTCCATCGCTACAACACGCTTGCTAGCAATAGTCTGGAGACTCGCCACAGCGACTGTGCCTCCAGCCCCTCTGCCCATACCCCTGGGCTGCTTTCCACTCAACACAAAGAGCACAGCAGAAGCACAGCTCACAGCTCAGAGCACTGCTGAGCAAAGCCAGCAAGGTTCTTGGGACTCACAGGCATCACCCGAGGCAGGCTGGGCCCCGTCGCTGCAGGACTCCAGCCATCATCTACAGATGGAAATTATGCTGGGTCCAGTGGCTGCACAAACCCCCAGACCAGAGCCCTCACCTGAGGCCAGCGTGGAGAAACACCATCACCAAAACTCAGCCAAAACTCAACAGTTTGTCACTGCTGAGAGAGGTGTGGGTCCCTGTTTGCTCTGGTGCCTTCAAACAGAGCAGCTCTGGAAGGAAGGAAACTGCTGCAGAGACACTTGCGAAGGTTCTGATGGGACTCTGGCTTCTGCCAAGAAATCAGGCAAACAACCGGAGTACCCCTGGATCCCTGCGTGACTCGCATCCTCCAGCCGAGAGTGTTACCCGAACAGATCTTCCCAAGCAGAGGCAATCACAAGCAGACATCTGGCACACCGCTCCTGCTAGCCAGAAATTTTCAATGGGGAACCAGTTACAAAGCAACACTGCTTCATGCTGTTATTATAATTAAGAATCTGTCAGCCTGCTGAAATGAAGGCCAAGTTTATTTAGGGATTGTGAGGGAGGGCTCTCCAAAACAGCCTCTCTAATTCTCTCTCTTCCACTCCCCAGATCCCACAGAGATGCATGTCTCCATGGACAACTTGCCAGCTGAGGTTGGAGCAACCTCCACCTCTGCTGACACCTAACCTCCAGCAGCAGACCTCATCTCCTGCTCTGAAACAGCAGGTGCAAGGGTCCCCCTAACCAGTACAGAGGTTTCCAGTGGAGCTAGGAATAGCAGGCACGTGTCCCATCCGCAAGCCGGTATAGGTGGGTGAGCTGTCACTGGTGCTCCTCCTGCCCAAGGGGCAATGCCGTGCACTCCACCTTTAGGACAGTACCTCAGGGATCTACAGAGTGGGACCTCATGGAAGCAAAGCTTGTTTTCTTGCAGGCAATTTCATGCTGGCTGAACAGCCTCACACCTGCACATCTGGACACCACAGGTCTCCAGGCACCTTTCACAGGGCTCCAGTGCCCCTGGAACGCCACACATGAGATGGGCGCTCTCCCCGGCAGTGGGTTTGTGCAGGAGCTGCACCACAGACACGCGAGAACAAACACTTGGTGTTGTGCACTGTGTGCCCGTGTGAGTCTGATGGGTAGGAGCCAGGTGTCAAACAAACTACAGCTCCCCCAACACTGGTCAGCATCTGGCACCACCAGTCTGAGCCCTGTGGTGAGACAGACTCAAGGGCCGGTGCCCCTGCGCTCCCTGACCTCGTCCCCTTCTCGCTCGGTAAAACTGACTCAGCCTGCAAGGGGAGTGATCTGTCAGCCCTGCTCACCAGGTGCAGCTGCTGCGAGGCTGGTGCAGGAACGGGCAGTCAGGCACTGGCACGTGATGTTTGGTGAAGGCCTGCACTCCTCAGAGAAGCTGCTGTTCATCAGGGTCCAAACGCCTTGCCATTACTCACAGAGCTAACAATGGGAATGCAAGGAAATGCCAGATAACCCGGCACCAAGGCTGCACTGTTCATTTCAGGGCTGCCTGGTGACACAGCAGCACACGGGCAGGGGCCCAAGCGCTGCCCCCAGCTCTGCCAAGGCAGCCAGGGGCAGCACCACCACCATAACACAGCTGCAGCCAACCAGGGGACACCCAGAACACCCAGCACTGGGCACAGAACACCGGTCTGGAGCTGGCTGGCCGTCGCTGTGCACTGCTGTGGCACAGCATCGCTCCATCCCTGACAGCAGTCAGGGTGCCAGGGCAGGCTGAGGGCAGGGCAGGACCCCAAGGGCACTGACTGTGGAGCCACACCAGCTCAGATCACACGTCAAATCACAACTGAGACACGTCTCTCTTGCTATCAGCTTGCTATCAGCTGATGAGGACTCAGATACCAAGAATGAAAACACCAAGATAAAACTTTAAAAACCCACTCATCTTCCAAAGTCTACAAAACCTTGAAAGTGAGCACATTTAGGGAGCCCTGCTTGTGTGGCTGAGTTGGGCTGGGTTCACTGGAAGCCACAGCTGAACCAGAAGCCGTTTCAGGGTCCGGGGCTTCCCCCACTGTTGTACGTCTCAGCTCGTTATCAGCATTTGGAGAGGTTCAACTTTGATGCCCCTTGCACTAAAATGAGTTGCAGATCAAACCAGGCAGTCAACAGAATTTTTAAATTAAACTACAAAATTATTTAAAATCCCCTTTGAGGATGTTATCACAGGGTTAACACCCCCTCTTGGCTTCAGATAATACAGCAGCAATAAATGGTAATGTGCTCTATGAAACATGATTTATTTTTGCTGGGCATGCTTGGCATTATAAATCTCAGCACTCTTAACATTTAAAGTTGTTATTCCAATGACAAAATAGACATGAGGGAGATAACAGTCTTTATCTCTATTAATGTTTTATTGTTGTTCAGAGAATATGGATATGGACTGATCCAAGCACAGGAAAATCACAGCAATTTGTTTGCATATTGGGGAAGCCGAGATAATGGCTGTGTTTTATGACCGCACCAGGGAATCAGTTGAAATGCAGGACAGAGCAGATCAAAACGAGGGATTAATCGGCTACTTTGGTTTCCAGTTTCTATTCTGGTTACTGTTCCATTCCCAGGACCTGCCTTAGCATGACATTAGAAGAGACGGTCCCTGCGCGTGGCCGAACAGCTGACTCGCGGCACCCGAGGAAGTGAGGAAACAGGCTTTAAAGGAAACAAAAAGGCTGCACGACAGTTCTGTGCAATGCAGACAAACAGCACCGCCACGGAGGCAGGATCCTGCTGGATATTCAGCTGCCTGGAAGCAACTCTGCTCTCCCCCAGCCCCACTGTCCGGGCCCCTGCAGCTTCCTGGGGTGTCACAACACAGAGCTCCCGACCTGTCTGGCATTTTAACTCCGTCCCAAGGTACACCTCGCACCTCAGAGTACCACAACACCCTCTGTGAGCTGAACCTGAAACACTGAGCTGGAGCTGCAGTGAGGGCTTTGCTGCTGGAGGCTTAAGCAGATAAAGGCTGAAAACCAAAACAGCAGAAACCCCACACACACCACACTGCCACCTGCCCCATCCCGGCGACCCCCTGGGCCACAAAGAGTGACCCTTTCCCCTCAAGAAATCAGGCTCATAATGCATCAGGGAAAAACAACCAGTGCTGGAACTGCCCCCAATGAAGACATTGACTCCAACAGCTCAATCACACCTTCACTGAGAGGATGGCGGGGAGGTGAGCTGGGGACAGCATTCCTGACAGCGTAGTGTCACACCAGTGTCCACACATCTGGCCTCCAGTGCCCAAGCGCTGGGGCAGGTGGCCACGGCAGCATCTGACCCTTTCCCAGAGCACTGGGGTCAGGCCCAGGCCAGTTCTGAGTTCGCTGTGCCTCAACTGCCCCTCTCAAGGGCAGGGCAATCGCCAGCTCCCCAACTCACGGGGATTTTGGGAGGGCTGCCAAGAGCTCAGGTGCCAGTGCCCAGGGCTGCCAGGTGCCCGGGGTCACAGCAGCTCTACACAGGGACGCTGAGGTGAGAAGTCTGTGGGTCTTTAGGTGTTTATCCACCAGCTCCACCGACCCTGTCTGCCCGGCCCCCCGGGGTGCCTGCACTCCCCACGCTGCCCAGACCCCCGGCGGTGCCCGAGCCCCGTGCCAACGCCGAGTGCAGCTGGGGCTTTGTGCCTGCTCAGCACATCGCAGCGAGCGCTGCCGGCTCCCGGCCGCAGCCGCACAGCCCAGATGGGAGGAGCAGGGAGGAAGCAGCCGCTATTTTTAAGCTGCCTGATCAGCATCCTGCCAGGTCAACACGCCTCGGCTCCCCTGCGAGTGCCGGCTCAGCGGGCCTCACCTCTGCACCGGCCGACACTCATCTCACAGCGGTTACCGCAGGCACCACCTCACACCAGCAGCGTTTCCAGTGACCCAGCAGCTGGGACTTACTCTCTCAAAGGATTTTTTCCACAAGCATTTGTTGTCCCAGCCAATCACTAACAAGCAAGTCTGGACTCAATGATCTTGGAGATCTTTTTCAACCTTAATGACTGTATGATTCTCTGATTCTAAGCCTGCTGGTACACCTCTGCTCCAGCTTGCAGAGTTAGGGAATGCTGATGATTACCTAGACTGCCACGGCATTAAGCCCTTCCACCTACTGACCTTCCAGGCACCAGATCTCACCAGCTCTTCTGGGAGGAGGCGTGGGGGGTTTGGCAGAGCCCTGCAGACTCCTGTTCCCACAAGCAGCCCCAGGGGCAATCTGCAGGGTCAGATTAGGAGCACATCCAGCCCAGAGTCCTGTCTCCAACAGACAACGGGCAATACACACAAACAGGGCAACCCTGCAACGTTCCCACTAATATTCTCCTACCCTCTGCAATGTTCAGCTCAGGGGGCTCCTGAACCAGAGGTGGTCTCTCTGCATTTAGTAAACCTTGACCACTTCACCATTCCATTTTGAAATCTGAGGATGGGGCTGGCACCCCAAGGATCACCCTGCAAGCACTACAGCATACTCCAGGGCCCTGGCCTTGAGGGAAAGACTAGTGCTGGGTTCTGATCTGCTGCAGCTGGTCCTCAGAACACGGGGACCCCACAGCCACAGGGACCGGGGTAACTCTGGGCTGTAAGGCCAGACCCCTTCACGTTGCTGTTGGTGTCTGCTGGGAGTGACCCAGCTTTCCCCAGCACTGGAGAGGGAGCAGCTTGGTTTTTGCACAGAGCTGAGGAGACAGAGACAGATGCGAGCTATCACCAGGGACCAGGCACCCTCCTCACAGTCCATCTGCAGTGGGTCAGTCGCATCATTACCTGCTCCCAGTCCTCTCAGTAATCTCTAGATTACAGAGTCCCTAGGCACATCTATTCTCTCATTAATCTGTAGATTAAAGTATCCCCAAATCGGCTTTGACGTAGAGCACTGCAAACAGTTGAGTTACACTGTGCTTCTGCAGCGATCCCGGATTAGGCAGAAGGAGACGTGTCCATGGGTCCTTCCCACCTGCAGGGAGCACAGGCTCAGGAAGAGGAAGGGATGCCTAAACACAGTTCATGTGGATAAATAAAAAGCAGAAAGGATGGGATCGTGTTTCATAACCAAAGTACTTATGTGATAAAACAACTTCATGGAGGTTCCCAGATTAATTAAATCTCAATCCAGATGATCTCCAAGCAGCAACTTGCATCGTTTGTGACAACAGAAATACCCGACAGCTCTTGCCTTAACCCAGCACTGGGAAATGCTTCACTTGGTGCTTTCCTGGAGACTACATGCAGATTTTTAAAAAAGCAACCACCATACCACAGAGAGCTCAAGGCACACTTCCCAGGCATCAGGGCAGAAAGGCACTGGCATCAGGGCCCCTTCCTGCAGCACGATGGCAGGGCAGGGATACAGGCAGGATGGGAATGACAGAGAGGCTGACAGAGGGTTACAGAGGGAGTAACAAGATTAAACCAGGAAAAGGAATAAAGGCTTAGTGATAGATTTCTCAACAGCAAAACTTATTCAGTTTGGGAAACACTCCCCCAGGAGATTAAAGACTTGCAGGGGCATTAGCCAGAGCCGGGGGAAGGGTGCAGGGAGCAGCCATGCAGGGGGCCAGGAGTGGCTGCAAGGTGTCATGACCGCCCTGCCCAGCAGGAGGGCACGGCACATCCCCAAGGCCGTGCAGCCCCAGCAGGTCAGCCCCATGCCCGCAGGGGAGAAGGTCCCTTGGCAGAGCCATTGGGAAACAGGGATGTCCCTCAGGGGGTGCCAGGATGGCCCCCCAGAGTGGCCCCACACCATGGCCATGGGGCATGAGATCTCCCAAGGGTCCTTCTCCAACAGCACAACCACCATGAAGCCCAGGCGAGACCACTACTCCTCCTCCCAGTGCCACGTTGGAAATAGTGGGTGCCAGGGCTGGACCACGCCTGGTGGTGCCACCCACAGCATTGCTGGGCCTAGGACATTTGCACTGTGTTAATGGCCAAAGCACACACTCCAAAATGCACACCTCACTCAGAGATTCCTGCCAGTGCCTCCCCAGAACAGGTCCCTGGGGCTGCAGGGCACCCATCACACCCTGGAAGAATTCCTGTCTGTCGCATCAGGCCAGCAGGAAGGGCTATGTCTCAGTGTCTCCACGTTTTCATGTGAAAGGGTGATTCCACCGTGGCTGTTGTGGGGCCAAGGCCTCTGGGCTCTCCACACCAAGCCCAGGACATCTGGCAACATCAGGAGGGAGCAGGGACAGAGCTGGAGAGGTGAATTCCATCCCAACAGCCAGGTGCCTGCGAGAAGACGGGCTGTGCTCTGGGCTGAGCTCACAGATGGGGGACAGGACAGGCAGTGCCAGCCTGGCCCTGGCCCACCCAGCCCTGCCACCAGAACCCCCTGCCCCAGGAGGGACCCGTGGCCCCCAGGCCAGCCTGGTGCTCAGCATCCCTCCTTCATCAGAGGATACCTGCAACGGGGCCGATGTGCACAGACACGGAAGACCAATATGAGGCACTGTCCCACTGGGGTGAACCATGACCAAGCTCCTGTCCCACCTGAATCTGCTGAGCACACAGGCTGGGTAGGGCTCAGGGCAGGGCTCATGGGAAGGGTCATTCATGTCATTCCTCTCTTCTTTGGAGGTATTTACCCAACTGTCAGCCACTGCAAGAACTCAGAGACATGCCAGGTGAACAGCACTGCTGCACAAAACCGGTGACACCCCCAGCCTGAAGCCTAAAGGAGATGGGCATTTTGGGTCCGGCTGCTGAAATGGGCCAGCTTGGGGCAGGGGGCATGAAGGACCCTTAAGGCCACATCTCCAGCAAGCACATCTAGAAGTGGAAGCTGCTCCAATGGTTGTTTGCATTCAAATGTCTCAATTTGTCCCACTTTTGGCTGGGCACTTAGCAGAATTGCCAATGAAGATAGATTTATGCAAAACAAGAACAAACCAAGCATATTTTCTGGACATTTTTCATGTGAGATCTGCCAATCTGCAGCAGTGCTCTGAGATCTGAGCTGGCATTGCCCTGGAACCTGCTCACCCTGTGCCTGGCAAACCTTGTGACACGGCTGGGGATGTGGGCTGCACCTCAGCACCTCCCTGGCAACCCGAGTCGAATTAGCACAAGGGCCCCGTTTCTTCTCAGCAATACTCTGAGCTGCACAAGAACGAGGAATTCAAATGTGCACTTGTGAAATACCATCCTCACCCCACATTTGCATGAAAATACCAGACCTATTTAAGTGACAACAACACTTCACTAAAGCAAATTACATAACCCGGCTATTTCCCTCAGCTGACACACCAGAGACACCTTCATTTCCAAAGCAAGTCTGCACTTGCTGCATAGCATTGGGAAGGATTTTCTTCTTTTTTAACCAGATACCACAGCGTTTTAGGCATATGCTGCTTTCACATGTAGAAAAAATAAAACTGAATTATCTAAATTTTTCACCTTAGCAGAATCTACTATTTCAAAGTGCGCTCAGCCTCCCTCTAGCAGAACCACTGCATAGAGAGTCAGGATTCCTATACAGCACGAAGTGAATAAAAACTCCCAGCTGATACCCAGCCGATACCCAGCCATTAAATCCCCTCTGGTACTTCCCCCTGCCCTGACACCGCAGCAGGAATCACACCGGCTGATTCGGTCATCTGCTGCACAAATGCCTCTGACCGTTTCATTTCCACAGAGAGGATTGCGATGGTTCACTAGGACGACACACAAGGTTCTTTTGAAAATGCCAGCATACAGCCACAGATTACAGACAGACTGGATCTTGTCACTGAAAATCCCCAGCCTTCCCAGAGTCATGGGCAGAAATCACCGCGGGCTCGTCTCAACCCTCCACCCTTCACAACCAGGAAACCTGAGTTTTCAGCAGGTCACAACAAGGTAGCTATAGCCCCATTTTTCATTTGCTGGCTGTTGCAGCTGCCTTTTAGAATGCAGCAACAGCAAATTCATCCTTCAGAGAGCACAGCACATGGTGATGCGAGCCAGACAAATGGGAGGTATGGGAGCTCAGCCCCATCCTGGCCACAGCATCCTCCTGGAAGCACTCACCACCCCTCTCAGCAGAAACGTCCCGTCAGTGTGGTGTGGCCTCCACAGGTCCATCGCTCAGCCCCACAACAGGTCTGCCCACTCCTCAGACCCACAGTGCACCCATCACCTGGCCCCACAGCAAGTCCTCCTTGACCCCAGGCCCACAGTGTGAAACACCCAAGGAGAGCAGCAGAGCCAGGGATGCCCCAGGACAACACCTCCCCAGCATTTGGGGGCTGTCACGCTGAGCACTCGTGTTCCAGCTACACACACGCAACACGAACAACCATTTTCTGTGGCTCACCAGGTATCCAAAGCTATTACTATATCAAGCCAAAGATTTCCCACTCGATAAACCCTCCTTTAGCCATGTGACAAAATTCCCAAAGCCTGGCTTCTTCTAAGTCTCGTGAGGATGACACATTAAGGGAAAGCCTCTTTGGCTACTAATTAAGCTATTAATAAGCCTGCTCAGACTCTGGTATGGAGTCTGGTTTTTGAAGCCTCATTGAAGGTGTCAGTGCTACCAGAGGGGGTGGGGGGGGTTGCTTTTGCTTTACATCAGCTGCAGTTTCCTCCTGAAGCAAGAGAGCAGAGGGAGGTTGTGACAGAGCTGATGTGAAGTTGACAGCTCTTCAGCTACCAGGGAGGACAGCAGAGGCAACAACAGCACCATCCCCATCCCTCCTTCACCCCTCGCTGGTGGAGCTGCCTTTGTGGTGGCTGCAGCATCATGTGCAGGCTGAGCTCATGTTCTAATGCCTGAACCGAACATGGCCACACCATCTTCTCCGCTCTTAAGCCATTACGGGAAACCACTTTCAAGTGCACCCTGAGCCTCACCAGGGCTGTGACATTATCCATGTCCAACAGCCTTGGCATCTCCTTGCATCTGCAACGCACCAGTCAGGATTCATACACCTTCCTGAAGTGGCTTGTAGTGAAAACAGCCCCGAGACAACTGTTCCATTGACGAGACCTGCACCAACGTTTGCCGTATTCCCGCACCTCACGGCGCGGCTTCAGCCACCTGCAGCACCGCGAACGCCCTCAGGGGCTGAGGAAGCCGATCTCGAACCGCGGCCACCGCCCGCATCCCTCTGGCTCCGGCGAGCTCCGCATCCCTCCGGCCCCGGCGAGCTCCGCATCCCTCCGGCCCCACGGGCTCCGCTCCAGTGGGGAAGGGCTTGCGGAGGGGTCGGGACTCCCCTTTCTCCCGGAGCCGGAGGAGCGAAGGCGCAGGGGCTCCTGGAGGGGCCCGGCGGGGCTCGGGGCTCAGCAACAGGGCGGGAACGCGAGGCTCCGGCCGCCCCGGGGCGGGAGATGGGGGCGGCTGCATCCCGAGCGCTGCTGCGGGCGGCTCTCGGTGCCCCGACTCGGCCGCCCCCGCTCCGCCGAGGGACCAGCCCGGCCCGGGGGAGCCCACCCAGCGACACCCGGCGCTGCTGAGTCACCGGAGTGGCTTCGCCGCGCCCGCACCGACCCCCGGGGCCGCCGCCGTGGGGCTGACCGGCCCGGCCCGGGGCAGCGGTGCCGGTCCCGGGACAG
>VZRV01009507.1:331064-341209 GCA_013398115.1 Falcunculus frontatus
CTGCAGCCTGGGCTGGGGGCTGCAGCCTGGGCTGGGGACTGCAGTCTGCGCTGGGGGCTGCAGCCTGGGCTGGGGGCTGCAGCCTGGGCTGGGGGCTGGTGGGGTGAGCGAGGCTGCACTGCTCTCCCCTCGCCGCCACACTTGCCATTATGACATGGTACAATGCATTGTACCAGATCGTCCCACAAAACACAGCCCCCAAGAAGGGAACATTTCAGCTTAAATTGAGTTTGTGTCCAAAGCTCGTAAGCATTGACAGAGGGTCAGAGAGTGTTACACTGATCCCGTTCAACATTTCTTATGTGCACGTGGTCCTAAATCCACTCAGTTACACTACTCCTCCTTCTCCGTGACTCAGAGCCACAAACAGGGAGTGGCCAACGACAGCAGCTGGTGCAGCTCCAGCCCTGTGGCTTCGGCTCTGCCCTGCCCAGCCCTGCCCTCCACCTCACCCCAGGTCAGTCATTCATTCTCTGTGAACACCTGAAATTCAGCATTCCGGTGTGACCCATCACTCCTGGGCCTGTGCCTCCTCTTCCATGGGTCCTCCAGGTGCCCCCAGCAAAAAACAGCAGCTTGGGAAAGGTGGCACTGGGGCTGGCCAGGGTCCCCAGCCCCGGGAGGGCCCTGGCACCTGCTGACCCCCTCCCAGGTGGCAAAGGGGCTGCTTCATCACGAAACAAAAATACGCCTCCTTTCTGAAGCCCCAGTGCGAGGGCCGGGTGCGGCTTTGGGGAGCTCTGCCTGGCACTGCCAGCCTCGCACTGCCTCCCAGGAGAACTGACCTCCTTTCTCCAGGCTCCTCTTCAGCCACCCAGCAGGGAGAGCTCCCAGGAACGGCCGTGGCTGCGGTGAGAGAAGATTTCTCTCCTGTGTGGTTTGCAGTCTTCATACTTGTTTACAGTGATTCCCACTTCTGGAGGTCTCCAGCAGGAAGGATGGGATGATCGTATCATACAAGGACAGAAACAGGCTGGAAGAACGCAAAACTGGCAGGATAAATGTAGAGGAGGGGCTAGGACATCGGCCAGGTCTAGGCTTTCCTTACACTAAGGGCAGAGCAACCTTTAACAAAACATAAACCCAGCTGTGCTACCAAAGAATCTTCACGAAGTACAGCTTAGGGGAGAGGAAAAAGAAAAAGAAGAGACACCGTGGGGAGCCTTAAAAGTTTGCCTGACTTCTCAGAATGCCAATGCTGTAAAACTAATATTTGTATGTCACTAATATTTACATATAATCTACCTCATGTCATTTGGAAAAATAAACCTGGAAAACTGTTAATTAATAAAAGATATCACGTCTTATTAACGTTCATATAGTAATTATGAAAATCACATATCCATCTGTTAAGCAGTCAGCAAACAAGACAAACGACTGTGTTATGTTAAACAGATTATAAAACGCCTGGGGGAAGGAAATCTAATAGCCACGGCCCAGCCATGAATCAAGCAGCAGCACATGGGCTCCAGCACACATGAAAACACACACACGCGCCTTTCCCAAGGCCTTTTTCTGAATTACATATAACAACAGCATCAGCAATGAGGTCAGTATGACATTAGGCATAGAAGTCTACATTGAAATGCATTGATGTGATCATTAAGATTTTATTGTCGTTTTGAAAAAATTACTTCCTAAAACGGACAACTACTCCCCCAAAGATGAGAGTGGAACAATATGCAAAGTAACATTAAATCAATTGCCTCTGTAAATGTGGGATAAGGCTACTTTAATCCAATTGAATAAACAAAACTGACTTAATTCCTGTTATGCTTGTGAGTGATTTCTGAACATTTAAAGGGAGAAGCATGGAGAGTAATTGATTCATTAGCATGAACACTGTCAATCCATCTGTGTGTTCTCTGGACACTCAGCACAGTCCATGGAATGCTGCACACCCATCCTTCACACCGTGTATATGCAACTGCTGGGTGCCAGCTTGTAGCAGTCTTACCATGACTGCTCACATAGAACAAGTACCTGTGCTCATTAAAAAGAGGCATTTGAACAGTGTATTTCACATGAGGTCACACATATTAGCAACTCCCCCCATCACTCAGCAGCAACACACATGGAACCGCCACAAAAGGATATCCTGGACAGAAGACTGAGCACCCCGCTCCCCGACACGAACCGCAGGCATTCCCCCGGCAGCTCTTGTTCCCCAGCTTGTCCCGAGCATTTCCCACGCTTAGCTCGCTCAGCCCTTCCACTCCAATCTGCCATAACCTACAAGAAAGAGTCAGTTTTCATCCTGCTGACTGCAGAGTCTATTTTAGACCTATCCACCACCATCATACACATCTCTAGCCAACATGCTATGACAAAGAGGCTCCGGTGCTTCGTTTTCCTGAGACCCAAATTTATGGGAACAGAATGTCAAAGGTGTAACAGCAAGGTTCCCCTCACTCCTGCCCTCCAGAAATGGGTGTCAGAAAAATAAAGGTGTGACAGTCCATCAAAAACATTCTCCATGGCCTTTGCAGACTCACACGTGAAAATTCATCAGTGTGAATTTTATGGCTTTTAAGTTTCAACAACACGGAGAGTGACATCAAGCAAGCAAACCTGCAATATCTTTCCTTTCAAGGACAACCACCCTTGAGAAATTACAAAGCCAGCACAAAAAGGAGAAGAAGAAGATTTCAGGGCAGCCCAAGCAGCAGGGGACTGTAATTCTGCAGGCAATGCCCTTGCTGTGCAGCTGTGCCTGCGCGCTCAGTCAGGACACAGAACCCTCAGAAGATGGGGAACTGCTTCCCTCCGGGGAAGGCACAGGACGCCACTGGGGGCACGCAACAGCCCCAGGCAGCTCCTGCTCACCCCACACAGGGGTGGTGCCTCTGAGACCCCCAAGGCCAGAGCTGGAGCTGGCCAAGCAAGTGCCAGAAGCAATGGAGAGTGAGTCTGACAGACGCACTCCAGGCAGGGTCTTACAGCCCTATTTCCAGAAGAAACCAAGCCAAAAGTTGCACTGTTGTGCAACACTGCACAGAAAGGAAAATAGCAGCCAGCAGCACTGGAAACGTGCAGGGACAAAAACTGCTGATGAAGTCCACAGGAGCTGGTAAGAACTCACTAATGTAAGTGCTTAATTATACTGCTGAATGTGCATTGCCGACACAAGAGGTGGCCCATGGCTGTGGCCAGCTGACCGCTCCCAGATCACACGCTGGAAGAGGAAACAGAGAAAACAGAGTGCTGAGCTGTATACTGGAAAATGTATTACTAAATGACATGAACTTGCATTTGAAAGGAACTGCTGATTGTGAATAAATCCACCATATGGCTTTACAAAGCTGAGAGTGTGTTTATTTCCCAAATATAGCCAGATCAGCCTCTGACAGCCTGGTTTTCTCTTATAATCCTTGTCAGAAAATTATTTAGAGTGTAGTATCAAACACGGTTTGTTGGGTGACTGGTGTAACACAAGGAGTTCACAGTAAGAGCAGTGTCTCATGTACAGCAATTACTCCTGCACGGCTCCACCACAACATCAACATATGTAAGGGATTTCGGAGACCTTTTTGGTGACCTTCTTCTGTAAAGCTGCCTGCAGAGAAAAAAAGGTTAAATCTCGAACTATTGGGTTTTTTAACATTTTCATTGAGTCCCATGTGTGGCCTTGTGACCCTTCATGTGGTGACCCGTGACATTCCTGGGTGGGCTTGGTAGAGAAGGCACCCAAAACCCAAGGGGCTGCAGGCTATCACTGGGTATCTCCCATCTGGTCTACCAAGCCAGTACAGCAGCTGAACATACCTCTGGGTCTGATCAGAGACACTGAACTGTGCCTGTAGCTGTGTCAAACGCAGCCCATGATGCTGGGGAAAACGAGCACCCTTGCCCCTGGCCTGGGCAGGAGAACGATTTCAACAATTCCACCGACACACAAAGCTGCCCGTGGCAGCGACAACAAACAGAGACAATTTCCCTGTTGGTTCTTATTGGTAGGTCATCCTGACCACACCACACTCACCATCCCGCCTTCCCCAAAAGTGCTTAAAATAACTCCATTTAAAGGCAGCCGCAGCCTGAGATATGCTCTAAAGCTCAGCCCCTGCCAGCTGCTCTTCCCTCTCACTCTGAAGCATTTCCCTGCAACCTCCATCAGGTCCCTTCCGAGTGGGAGGGATGACAGAAGGCACCTTTGTGCTGATTTAAGCACTAACTAAAGATAGACAGTAGGGGAACGCTGGGAAGCTACAGCTGAACCCATCTGTAGTGAGGAAAATACAGTCACAGAATGGAAATATCTCCAGAGATATCTTGGAAATGTGCCTTTAATTGGGCTTATGCTTTTGTTGGAGCCGTTCGACACGGAAAATTGCAGGAAGTCTGAGCTCCAGGTAGCCTGTAGAGGCCGATGGTCACACAGGAATGGGATCAGCGCGGGAGAGGTGGGAGCAGCACAAACAAATCTCGGCACAAACTGGGGGAGAAGAAAAATGATTCTTAAAATCCTTCAACGCCAGGACGGAACATTCACAACTAAAAGTATTTTTGATTTAAAAAATCCCTCAGCGACATTTTCTGTCATTAAAGACGAACGCTTGTCCCGCGGGTCAGCGCCGGTCGGGGCGGGCCACGGCGGGGCCGCTCCGAGCATCCCCCGGAGAGGTGAAAGATCCGGGGGGAGTCCGATCCCCGCGGGGAGAGGCGAAAGGACAGGGCCGGAGCGGCCGGTGCTCCCAGCGCCCGTGGGGGGGCCCTGCCCGTGGGACCCCGCCCGCCGACGCTGTCACTGACCCCCGCAGGACCGGGCGCTCACGGGCACCGGGACCCCCGCAGGACCGGGGCGCTCACCGGCACCGGGACCCCCGCGGGCACCGGGACCCCCGCAGGACCGGGGCGCTCACCGGCACCGGGACCCCCGCGGGCACCGGGACCCCCGTGGGCACCGGGACCCCGCGGGCACCGACACCGCCCCCTCCCGGCAGCCGGCGGGAGCGCTCGCACGGGGGAGCCGGGCGGGGTCAGGGGCGCGGCCAGAAGCAGGTTGTTCCAGGTTTGAGCAGAACTTTGAGTCCCCGCCCTGTCCAGCAGTGACATCTCCCCGCAGGTGGAGTTTGCCTCCTGCAAACAAGGAATATCTCGTTTGGTTTTTTGTAAGATAAAATCTGCAGCTCTGAGGCCCGGAGACAAAGCTTCAGCACAGACCACACACAATGCCCTCATAGAGTTATTTAAGCAAATCACAAGCATCTCTCATGACCCACTCCTGGCAGAGCTAATCAAGAGCCACCATTTCAACTGCATTTAATCAAAACTTTCAAGGCTCCAAACTCAGCAGAATCACCTCCTGCTCTATATTCAGCTCTACTCTCTACAATGAACTCTGTGGTGAGGAATTTTCCCTTTCTTGGCCAACCAGCATGAAGAGTATTGCTCAAGAGCAAAACCTAAAAGGACAGACTGTTCCCAGTTTACTCCACCCGTGATGTATGGTTCCATGAACCAGCCTGCAGAGCACTCTGATTCTGGCTGATCACCCCCAAAGTCTGATCAAAGACAGCCCCATGTTCTCCACACAAACCCTGTGGCCTTGCCCACTGCCCACCCCGAGGGAACACCCCAACAACGCCCTCGGCAATGCTTACTCTCTCACTCAGAAGGGTCACAGGGGAACGTGAGCATTAATTTGTTTAAAACAGCAGCTCAGTGTCACGCCCATGACTAAACCAAATTCAGCCCTGCTCTCTACCCAACAGCTTTGAGAGAACACAAAGGGGGTCATGAGCCTGGAAAATAAGTGCAAAAAGCACAGACTTTTGAACTAATAAAAGCTGATCTCCACGTCAGGCCGTGTCTGAGCCTAAGAGATACCTGGATTTTTCTTTTTCCTCCTTTTAAAAAAACACCCATTTCAGCAGAGTTCTATCACTTCTGGCTGTAACCTTACAACAGTGTAAGATCATGTGAGGGATCATGGCCTCAATAAAAAAATGTTTATACTATCAGAGCTCACTTACAGACACAAAGCACTTTTATGTGGCATTAAGAGGTTTAGAAATGCCACTGAGAAGAATTTAAAAATTCCACCCTGAACTGATGTGAGCACAGTGTGAGCTCAGACCTCTGTTCCTGTTTATCTGGCTTTTGCACATGAGCTCCCAGCTCGTAGCCCAGTGTTCACATGGGGATGGGACCTGCTCATACAAGGAGCAGCAGCAGACACAAAAACGTTATTTTTTGTGAAAGGCCTTGATATGGGCAGAGTAAGAAAAAGTGCAAGGGAAATGCAATCAGTGCAGCCAAGGAAAGGTATTTCCGACTCCCGAGTCACCACAACAACAATACAGGTGCACTGATCATCCCCAAAGGAGAAAACTGACCCACCTGCACTGCTGCCGAGCCTGAACACCAGCAGCAGAGCCTGAGGCTGTGGGTTGGGCATCCCACCACGTTCTGAGCAGCTCCTCTGCCATGGGAGTGCCCCACCACATCCTGCCAGGACCGAGTTCATCATGTCTCAAATTAAACAATGCACCTGCATCTCTCCTGTCCCCCACTGCTGCAGCACATCACCTGCCTCACACCAGGCACTGCTGCAGGAACAGGGCCATGCTCTGGGATTCCGCTCCCTCAGGCAAACAGGAATAAAAGAGAAGAGATGGGTATCACAGAAACAAGGCCTTAAACTCACTGGGAGAAGAAATAATTTCCACACTGCTTCAGTTTGACACTATGCCTTGTATTTTGGATAGGGAATTAGCCCTTTTCCCCCTAGCCACAATCCATTTCTTTGTAACTACACAGAATTAACCTAATTTACTATTAGGAAATGAACTGACCAGGCAGCTGGACTCTTGCACATGGTGCATGTCCTGATAAATAAGACCTGAAATCAGAGCCAGTCTGATGTTCTTCACTCAAAAGCAAGGGTTGATGTGGCATTCAGAATGAGAAACTGTAAAACAGCTAAATCAAGAGATGCAATTACTGTAGAAAGCTCAATCTTCACTCAGTGTTCTCCTCCACCGGCTTTGCACTAATGGCCTCCCTTCATGTAATTATAGACTATTAATTACACCAAACCATATTTGCATACTTTTGCAATCATACTGTACCTCTAATTCACACACCATCCTGTAAAATTAGGACTGCTGTAAACTTAATTTCTGTGGGTTTCCCTCCAGAGTGATAAGGACGTCCATGAAGCTCCCAGCTGCTGGTGCCTGATTAACTCAGGTCGGAACCATTGGAATGACTCACCAGAAAAATAAACCCACTTGTGGTCAACACAGCGGGAACAAAACTTACAAGCTGGTGGTAAGCATAATAGTCGTCATAAAAACAAAGGTAAAGTCTCCAAACCAGAAAATTGACTATTTCAGGTTCACTCCAGGCCAACAATTTTGTGTGAGAGTTCTCGTGCATGTGGACTGAGGTCTGCCCTGTGA
Source organism: Falcunculus frontatus (assembly GCA_013398115.1). Classification (NCBI taxonomy): domain Eukaryota; kingdom Metazoa; phylum Chordata; class Aves; order Passeriformes; genus Falcunculus; species Falcunculus frontatus. The sequence continues at coordinate 338,471 of VZRV01009507.1, forward strand.
CATGACTGAGCGCAGCGGAGGAGCCTGTCGGCCACCAGCCAGCTGCTCCCTTCACCACTCCATCCCACTTGCAAGCTGGTGTCAGGGACCAGGAGCTTTGAGGCACATTTTAAACGGTTCCCAAGCAGACTTTCCTTCATGTTGTTAATTGGCCTGTTCTACTGATCCCACTGAAACCTGACCACACTTTCTGTGGTTACCCATGGAGGAATCTCCTGTCTGGAGCATATGAAGAAATAATTATTACTTTTTACATGCATCACTCAAAAATATTTCAAAGGCCAAAAGCTTAGCCTAGAGGTGCCCTTAAGGTAAAGAGCTTAGTTTTAAGGTGCCTCTGGCTGTGTTTTCATCTTAAAGGCCCCTACAAAGCTAACCCTCTAGTTTAAGGGAACCTTTGAGCTAAGCTTCAGTATCAGCTCTAACGTAAGTGACTGAACATCCTGGCCTTCATGTTACCTCCACTGGAACCTCCTAAAATGCTGGTTAAAGGCCTGGACACAAACTCAGAGATGTGGAAAAACAGAAAATTGTAAAAAGCTTCAGAGAAAACAAACACAGAGTTACCTCAGGGCTACTGAAGCACAGGCACTGTTCCACTCCTTGGAGCATTTGTGAGCCAGGGTAGTATTATACAAATATTCTGGAAATTATCATAACTTCCAAACAGGAAAACACACAGAGCTACTCAAAAGATGACAGAAGAGTTGCTGTGACTTATCAAGAAGCAGGGATCAGAATTCATCTGTTCCGCTCTCTTGCCATTCAGTGTGTAATTTGGAAGCTCATGTAATTTCTGAAGATGAAATATAAATTCTCTTTCTGTTTCAACTCCTGCAGGACAGACCTGGGCTGCCGGTGGGAGGAGAGCTCCGCAGGGCCAGCCAAGCTCCCTCTGCCCGGCGAGCTCCGGCCGAGCTCAGCACGGGCTCACGGCTGCAGTGGGCACTATGCCGGCACCAAGCCGACAGCCACCACTCGTCCTGGCGCCCCTCGGGACAACTCCGGAGGGTGTGCCCTCTCTCTAGGGGGATGCTGGAGGTTGAGGACAAGGACTTTGTGTCCCCAGCGGCAGGGCGGGGCGAGGCCGCACCGCGGGCCAGCGCTGACCCTTGCTGCGGACAGTCCCTGCCCTGTGTCTCGGCAGCTGCAGCCCAGGCAGCGCCTCGGCCAGGTGCCAGCCGTTCTTCAGAAGCCTTGAAAGAAACATTCATTGCCCAACACATAATATTTACCCCACTGGGGTTTTTTAAGCTATTTATTAAACTGCATTTTCAGGGAGGAGGCAGCTCTTACCTTCTCTTCTTGGTTTTGCTAATGAGTTAGGGTGAAACAGGGTCCTTTAAACTCTCCAGACCTCAGTTTTACCCCAAGTTTATTATATGCATCTAATCACGGGTCTAAGAAAGAGTGCTGTTCAAGTTTCATTCTTTCTATAGTGTTCGCTATGGAGAAGAACGCATAACACACCAGTGTGACATTTTTTCTTTAACTCTTTTTTTTCCTCAGTCCTGTCATATGACCTCCCTTAAAACAGCACACCGGTGTGTTTCTCCACTGAGTTACTTGTTCCCGTACAATAATCCAGAAGTGACTTGTTCAGGATGTCTTAAGGGACTGTGCCTTTAGAAAAAGTCTGCTTGAAAACAAAAGAAATCTTCCGAAAAATTCCCAAAGAAAAACTTCGGAGTCAGTTATCTAATTGGATAATTTTATCTGCTTAGAACTTCAGAGAAACTTTACAACAAAAAAGTCTATACTGTCTGCTTGGATTGAACTACAGCAACCTGAGTTGTAGTAACTTCGACTGTAGTAGCTTAGGCTGGAGTGTCATCACCTGCTGCTAAGTGCTCCTTGCTTGCCCCTTCCACTCCACATCCTCAGCAACCAAACATCCCTCCAGCGTTTGCCTGGGTTTTCCTCTTGGATCAGGTTGGTAATTCAGTCACGTACACAGATTGATGGGTGTGCAGAAAACTGGGTGACAGAGTGGTGGTTTTCCTCATTAATTTTGTTTAGGGCAAGTGAGGAAAACCGCTGCGGTTCCACACGGGGAGCAGCAGTGCCGGGAATGTAAATCCCACGGAGCTGTTTGGTGCCTGCGGATGACCCGTAGACCTGTCCGACAGCTCCCACACCGCGTCACACGGAGATGAATACGCAAGAATGGGCTCTCCGCTGCGAGAGTTCCACAGAAGTCTCGGCAAACAGAGTCCCACTACTTTGCATTCCTACCCTGGAAATGCGAAGTTGAAACACTGCTGAGAACATTTCCTTTTTCCCAAATTGCTGCAGAGCTGTTTCGCCAAGACCTGGAAACAGGCTCTGCTGACGGCGGGAGAGGGGCCGGGTGACCAGAGGCGGGCAGAGCATGGCAGGATTGTTCCATTTCCTCGGGAATATCCGGATGCATTTAAGGCCACAGCTACAAACTACACACACCTGGAGCCGTGCAGCACCATCACCGCAGCTCCCGCGCCGGTCCCGCGGCTCGGCGTTTACCGGCGGCCCCGCCAGTGCAAGGGAGGCACCGGCCGTGTCCTCCGGTCCCCCGCCCGCAGCCCCGCGCCCCCTGCGCCCCGCGTACCTTCCGCGTGGCAGCTGGCGGAGCGGAGTGCGCCGTGCGGCCGGAAGAGGTACGGGAGGTACCGCGAGAAGCATTTCATCTTCCGCGCCGGACCGAGCTAAGACACCGACCGATACCGGCGGGGAGAGCGGCACCCCCGGCCCGCGCGGAGC
>VZRV01009507.1:341218-393021 GCA_013398115.1 Falcunculus frontatus
GGGAGCGCTGACTAAGCCCGTCCCGCCCGCGAACACACCCCCGGCGCCCCGCGCCCGGCCCGCAGGGAGCCGCAGAGCCCCGCGCCCGGGCCGCCCCAGCCCGCCTCACTCCGCTGCAGTCCCCTCCGGGAGCCGCCGTCGGGGCCGCGCAGGGCGCATCGCACCGGGAGCGTGTCCCGGGGCCAGCGGGGCCGGAGGGACGGACGCGTGTCCCCACACTGCCGCACGCCCGGAGCCGAGCGAGCCAGCCCCGCACCGCACCAGCCTCGAGGAGATTTCACCTCTTACGTTCGCGCTAATCCCTTTTCTACAGTAGACTGCTAAAAATCAATATATCAGAATAAGGCAAGATCTCTAAAACTTGTTTCCTTTTGGCAGTACTGAAATGTAGTTCAAAGCACTGTGATATGACAGTGGCAGTCAGCAACATCATGTACTTCACATTTAACACTGTAATCAGTGTTTGAGCAGCTGAAAGATGTCCCAGGCCTCCCATCTATGCACAAGGGAGCTCATTCATCCACAACAGTTGCTTTAGTTAAAGGATCCATTACACCCCTGGTTTCATCGGGACAAGTACCACGGACTGTGACACCATTCTCCAAGTTAAATGAAGCAAGAAACAAGGAAAGAATGAAATGACGTGGTTTATGTAGGTCTGTTTGTGCGGCTTGTGTGTGGATAAGAGCACACAATTATCACAAAATTAATGCAGAATTATTGTTGGCAACATTTGAAGTATCATTTGAAAGCTAGAATGACACTCCGTTCTGCTGAAGGAGGTAGGCTCTACTGCATTCAGAGATGCAGAGCATTGTAATAATACTAACATCTCTTTTCACCTGACCATACACGACTGTGTGCTTCCTAATCACTAAAGAAACCACTCTGTGCAAGTTCAGGATGCTTGGATGTTACCAAGAGTTCTGAAGGTCCAAAATGCATCATAAAGACTAGCCTAATAGTAGCAAGTTGTGGATAAACTTCTGATGAAGGTGAGGCATCTGTAATACTCCATTTATGACTTCATTCATGTGTATGTACATGCATTAGCACCTACACACGTGTGCATTCACATACCAGTGCAAACCAGCACAAGAAGCAAAGCCCATCCCACACATAACACTCTTGTGAGCTTCCTCCTCAGTCACGGTCACGCTGTTTGTGCCTGTTCAGATTGAATGCACCAATGGTACCACCTTTTCATTACTAGTGTTACTGAATACAACTTTTAAGTATTATCCATCAGCCTTTACTGTTCTGTGAGCCCAGATTAGCCCTCAGCTGATAAATGGTTACATTAAGAAAAGGATAGAGAGCAAGATTCATTAATCCCAAAGTAGCAACCAGGTACTCCTGACCAGTTACAATGATCTGCAGATTCTACAGTAAAAGCTCAAAACACTGGTAAATAATTTTGAAAACAAAACCAAAACCCAACAAAAAACCTCAGTAAAAAAATATTTTGGCTTTAATTACTATGGTGATGTTTTTCTCTAGAGATTTAATAAATTGTTAGGTATTCTTCTGAGTGTTGTGCCCCGCTGTAGTCTCTAGAGATTACAGACTGAAACCCTCTTCTGCAAAAGTAGTGTAACAGAACTGCCGCTGAAGCAGGACAGGTAACAGTGCTCCAGGCATTCCCAGAGCTGCATTCCCACCAGGAGAAGTCAGAGCTCTGCTGTCAGAGGCCTGGGCCGACTCAGAGTCTCATAGGACTGTACTTTTAAAGAAGTCATCACACTTCATGGGCCGCAATGAAATAGAAGAAAAGTGTCTAATAACCCATCTCAGTTCCAGAATTGATTCTGGTAAGGGTTACAGTGGGAGAAGCTGTCTCATAATTCCCTGAAAAACTCTGTAAATAACAGCTGAAAACCAAAAGAAAATCTATTTCAAAGGCTATTGACATGATTAAGCTATAATGCCTTCAAATGAATTCTCGGATCAATAGCTAATGTAAGAGGCCCATCTCTTTCAGATGCACAAGTACATAACAAGGGCAGAAACCAAGGAGTGTAGCTTAGCTCTGTACCAGCAGCTCCCAACAGCACGCAAATGCCCTCCCTGCACACCAGCTAGGCAGGATGTATGTGACAAGTTATTTTTGGTCATAGCAACAAAAGGAAAAACAAACTTACCTTCTGTCACCCCAGTATCTATAGCTCCTTTTACTTGACTGAAGCACCATAGCACATCCTGCATGAGGCTTCCAAATCCTGCCGGGAAAACACATTCAGAAAGAAGATACAATCACACTGGTGCATAGCTTGTCCTTTTTTAAATGAACATACATGTACACACATGCACGTACAATGTGAAATCTCTGCATGAAGACAAGTATCTGCTCACCTGGTGTCATACTTCCATGCAAAGTGCAAAGCTAACACTGCGAAGCTGAGAGCATCGTGCCTGCGTTATGAATCACCCGTCTGTTCTCTCTGTGCCATGGCAGGGCTGTTGGGAAGTGGAGCCATCGGAGTCAGTCCCCTCCACATCACTGGCAGCAGCACAGCAGTCAGGAGGCCCTGTAGTCATGGTCTTTGTCACAGCCTCTCTCCATCAGAATACTAATGCTCCCAGTCATTTCCAGCACTGTTAAAGAGGGACTGAAACAGGAAAAAAGAACTACTACTGCCACAAGAAATTTTTTTTCCCATTTGTTGTCACTGTAGTTGTGAACTGCTTGGCAATGAACACAAGCAGCGTGGAGCTGCTTTACAAGCCATTATGACACTTTCATCAAAATCTGCCTGCAATCACAAGTGCCTTATAGCTGCTTTAAAAGATTACTACAGACATTTCTATTGCAAGGCATACTATTAAGCTGCAGTGCTTTCAACTGTGTTTGCTGCTGCAGCAATACTCTGTGTTAAGACTCTCTGAGAGAAATTAGGATTTCATCTACCACTGCTCCTTGTTTTCTTGACAGGTCAGCAAAATTTCCCTTTCTGTAACACAGTTTTCACTGTTCCACAAAAATTCCACTGCCTCAAAGGACAACTTGCTTCCTTTCATCCTAGCACACATTTTATCTGAAAGCATTTCCAGGCATGAAGAAAGCAGGAAAATGGAGCCATGAGGAACAGTAAATGCCGTCTCACCTGTTTTACACACAGGTGAAATGTGTAACAGAAAATATGGGTATTTCACAGTCGGCAGGTGTGATACTGGGCTCAGTCTGGGGTCATGCCATGGAGACTCAGACTTGCTACTTCTCTACAAAAGAAAAGGAAAATACGGGGTTGGGAGATAATGTCCAGTAGGGGATATAGCCAAGCTATATGGACTATGCTGTAGCCTTACTGAATGTGAGATTTCTGTCTGATTTTAATTAGGTTTTTGTATATTAATACAGCTGTATATCAAAAGTAATGTAATCATCTGGAATATATAACAGGTGCAAAGTCAAAAGTGAGCTTTATTGGATTATTCAAGCCAAATACAAGGGGAAGATGGAGCTTTAAGGGTATGAAAGAGGGAGGCTGAGGATTAAATGCTGCATCCAGGCAATGGGGAGGTGGCCATTTTCCAGAGGCTCTGTGGTGCTTCTTACAGCTTGGGCAGAAGCTTTGGTAAGAGTGACAGTAAGTCTAGCATCTGGGCAGTTTGCAGGATTCTGTCTCAGCTCTTCACTGTCATAAATATTGCTGTTCAATATATTTTTTGGCCAACGGTCTCTGACAGGATTTGTTCCTGTCCTCACCACTGTGGTTCTCACACTGACACCAGGGGTGGTTTATTCTTCCTTTGCACTGGAAGTGCTGACAGTAGCAAACAGGATTTCTTAACCCTTGTTACCCCCAGACTTCTAGAGCATGAAAACTGCACTGTTACAGACACCAGGCTGGGAAAAAGCCTGTAGTAACCGAGCCCCCCTTTCATATGTTGGAGATGGGTGATTTAAAGAAAGCTGTTGTGGTTTTTAAGGTTTATTGCTAACTTAATTTCTGAAATTTCTCTCTGGACCGTGTAGACCACACCTGGAATTTCCGGAGTTCTTTCTCTTAGCACACCAGTTCCTGCTTTCAGGAGGAAGTTCACTAATGAAGTACATGTCTTATGATATTGATGTATGGGAAAATCTTGCCTGCAAGCTTGGTCTCTCTCACCAGCATGCAAACTAAAAGCCTTTTCATTCTAAGAATTTGAAGAACTCTTTTAAAAATCAGATATGCCTGGGGAAAGGCTGCACATGGATATTGATTAGTTTTATCTGTACTGCATCCAGCCCTGGGACTGAACAAGTCTGAATGCCGTGGGAGAGCACCTGTTTGAGGTGTACACAACAGGCCTGGAATGCTGATGGACATGGATGATATACACAGGGATCCTGTCCCAGTGGGGGAGATTATGATACATACTAGTGAAAAGGAGTGGGAGGAATACTTTTACATCCCAGCCACCTATTGACACCTTGTGTGACCATGAACCAGTGTTAACTAATGAACTCCACTTCACTGCAATGAAAACAGACACACAGAGAAGTTGTTAGTCGCTGTTAACAACCCTTCCAGCTTGCTGGAAGAGAGCTGTCACACACTCACTGTTGATTTGTGTGCACAAAGCTATGCATAAAGCATTTGTTTCAGTAGAAACTTACTTAAAACTTTACTTAAGTTCATTTCCATATTATGATTATCCCCCTAGTTGCTGTTTGCAATGTAAATATTATGGAAAGGGTTTTAAAAAATCGAAACAATGACTATTAGGTGGTTTTCATTGTGGCACAAGAAGGAAAACACGTAAGTAAAGTGAGATGGATTTCCTTTTATCTATCCATGTCAGAAAAGAGAATCCCCTTATTCCAGGTGTAAGTAGAGCTGGAGGAAGGGAATGTGTGAAGCATAACTCAGTGTGAAAGGAAGGCTGCAATGAAGGGAAACCCCTTGGTATAGGAGGGAATGTGGAGAGCCTCCTCTGACCATATGTGATAGAGACTGGGACAAGGACCCTGCATTGCCAGTGGATTCACTTACCAGGAACTGTATTGGAGAAGGAATATGAAGCTGCAGTTAATGCTACCATTAATATATAAAAGCTTTTATCCAGTAGTCCCTCTGTAGAGCATGTCTTCCCTCTGGAGTCACTTTAGATTCTGAAGTGCAGTTCTGCCTTAAATTCTAGTGACCCCTAGCTGAGGAATCTTAGTGCTTCCCGTCCTGCAGCCAGGAAAAGACATTCCTCAGTGTGTTCTCTGAACTGGAGCTCAGACTCTACAGAAATCTTGCTGGGATTGGTGTGTTTAAAAATACTGGCTCTGGGACACTGTGGTTTGCATTATGGAAAGGATGTCCAAGGTATTTTCAGGAGCAGCCACCTCACAGCATATATCAGAGTGGGTGCAGGTGCCAGCGTCTGTGCTGCGTCAAGGGCGGGGGAGACTCTGAATGGGATAAGGCACCAGGGACAGATTTGCCCATCCAGAAAAAACTTGATCCCTGATCATGGGAGAGCCCGTGCCACAGGCGGGGAGCCCTGGGTAGTCCACACCTCTGCACAGGCTGCAGTGAGTTTTAACCTCGATTAAATATGTATATCAATACCTACACTTTGGGACTGGCAGCCACCTGCAAAGCATACAAGACCGTTCTAATTCAGTGGGAGCTGTGGGCAGTGTGTGAAGGTGAGCCCACTTTAATCACAGGAGATGCCAGCAATGGGTGTTGAAATGTAACACACTGCAAGCATACCATAATGCAAAAAGTTCACCGGAAGATTACAGCTGAGTTGTGGCTGCTCGGTATAATTTCACTTCTTTTAAGACTTAAGGTTCCAGAAAATACATAGAATAAGTATAGCAAAACTTCTCTGGTTTTGTAAACCATTGATAAAAATTAGTTTGATACTTGAGCCAAAAGTATAGTTAGCTGAATAGTTAAAATTGTAAAAGTGAATAAAACTTTTTAAAATGACTTTTTAATTCAGTGGCAGCCATTAGGGTCTTTGCCCCCTCTGACCTTTGCAGACCCCAGGGGTTTGCCTGGTGTGCCCCGGCTGGGGGAGAGGTGGGGTTCATGCACTGGCAGAGTGTGTGGATTGGTGGCAGGAGCCTCTTGGAGGAGAGGGATCAGCCGTACCTCCTCTCCATTAGAAGGCACCAGAGATCCACCGCGGCGCTCCCATTTCTGGAGCCAGGAAAGCTGGAGGTGGCTGTTGCGCATGACGGGTGGCTCAGAGAGCCCACTTCGCTTCCCCGAGTTTCTTTTTCTAGTACGAGTGAAAAAATTCCCCTGCTTGGGACGTGCCTCCTGTTTCTGAGCTGACACAGTAGAAAAGCTCCATTTCTTGAGAAAACTGGGGGAAATGCTCTACTGATTTTTTTTTCCTAAGTGTGCCCTCTTTCTATTGCAGACCAAAGCCCCAGCTCTAGGACACAAGGGTCTCTGTTCCCCATGGAAAATTAATCCCTCTGCTGCACCAAGCAGAACGCTGTTTTCCCATTGCCCAGTGGGGAACAGAGTTGGCTGTTTCACAGGAGCTGTTGCAGAAGAGCTGCCTTCTGTCCTCTCATTTGCTGTTTCTTTGGCCTACTTAGTAATTAGGCTTTAATATTTTGTTTCTGCCAACATACAGAGATCCTGAAACTCTCCAGATGACCCAGAGAACAACTCTGGACTACTACTTTTGTAACATTTCCACTACCGATTCCACTAATTTTACTGGGTTTGTCCTGGATTCTAGCTTTTGTTGGAAATAAAATCTGAAGAATAATGTTTAGAAAATAATTCTAATTACTTAAGGTAAAAATTTTCAAACTCCATTTAAATCACTCATGTGAAAGGCCAAATAGAAAGGATTCTCAATCCAGCAAATTTTAGTCTATTCAGGAAAAGCCACTTTGGACATGCAGAAGACCACAGGTGGATCCTCTGAAAGGTAAAGTTTGACCTTGGGCTGGGAAGGAAGTCTTGGGCATCCCCTGATGCTGGAGCTGTAGATAAATCACTGACCATTCCCTGCAGCCCGAACACCTTATCCTACCCACCACAGATGGTTCACTTTAAAGCACTTTGTTGCTTGACTTCTGTGTGGTAACTGCTGGATCCCCATCCCTGCTGTAGGGCTGTGCAGGTCATATCCCAGGACAGGAACTGGTGTCCCAACATAGAGCTCACCTGCCCCCAGAGCCCTTGTAGGTGTCCTCACCTCAGAGCTGGGTGTGGAGGACAGATGTCCCCTGGCCCAGCCCAGCGCTGCAGGAATCCTGCCTCTTTCTCCCTTTGCAGTCCATGGGTCTGTATTTCAGACAATGTGAATTGGTTTAGATAGTTTTAGGGGAGTCCCAGTTGTGTTTCAGCTTATTGGTTCTTCTCCAAGTAATACATGAATATGGCTGAATTGCTCTAAATTCTGTCTGCCCTGGGGCAAGGACTGCTCTCCCTTAGAGCCCTGGGAGTCCGAGCCTGCTCCTGGCACTCAGCAATGAGAGGAGAAAAGCCGGTGTCCGAAGAGTATGGACAATGGGGTGGACAATGGGGTGGGCAATGTGGTGTCTCTGTTCTTACGGGATCCTTTCAGTGGGAATGCGAAAGGGCAGGGGAGGCAGCGTGACCCCGGCACTCGGCCTTACCAAGATCAGAGTGACCGAGGCTGGGCTCCGACGGGACCTGTCCCCCGAGGCGGGGGCGTATGCACCCGGGCACGGAAAGCAGAGCCCGTTATCACCCTTCCAAAAACAACAGAAGTCAAGGCACGAGGCTTGTAGCAGAGAAAGGATAACCCCGCAGCGAGGGGCGGCAGAGGGGTTCGGGAGGTGGGGTCATCAGAGGGACTGTCGTTCCTCGCCGCAGGGACAGGGACAGGGACAGGAACAGCTCCCTGACGGCGCGGCGGCCCCGGGGGGCGGCGGCGTGGCCATGGCGCGGCCCCACGCGAGTGTCGCTCGCGGTGCCGCAGGCTCCTCCTGCCGCCAACGGGGCCCGGCCGGGACCCCGCGGGCGGGGCTGCTCCGCTTCCTCGGCTCCTCCGCTCCCGGCTGCTCTCCTCCCGCAGGCTGCTGCCGCCCGGGCCGGCGGCTGGTCGGTCCCGCCGCGGCCCCCGCGCTCCGCTCCCCCCCAGGTAGGCGCCTCTCCGGTTACGCTCCCCGGACCGGGTCTGATCCGCTGCCCCCGTGGCGGGGCTGGGCGGGAGGGGCAGGTCGCTCACTGCTGCTGCCCGCAGCGTGTTTGGGCTGGGGGTCGCGCTGCCGGGGAGGAGAACGGCAGAAGTCACCCATAGCTCCGCAGGAGACGCCCAGTGCACTGATGGTGAAACTCAGGGCACCTGCTCTCGCCCTTCCCGAACGCCGTTGTGGCTGCGGGGGAGTTCAGGGTCATCATTAGTTCCTCTGGGTCCGAAGCTCAGGGCGATGTCCCTCCGGGCTGTGTCACCGCCCAATCCCAGCTCCTCGGCGGAGCCACAGCTTCCCCCCAGCAGTGCTCGGGTAGCGCAGAGGTGGTGAGAGAAATTGTCTGTGAACCCTTGGAGGTAGCCGTCCCCTCCCGGGGTTCCAGCAGTCCCCATCAGGGATGGCTCTGACGGTGCGGCTGCTGCCCATCGTTCGGGTGGACTCCAGCCCCTCCCTCAGTCCCCCTCAGAGTCACCCCTCCTGCTCAAACCACGCAGGCGGCTGCGTTCCTCTGCTTTGGGTTTACATTCATGCGTTGGGACTAGGGCGTGCTCGGCCATGTGCAGGTGTGCTGCGGGCCCCGGGGCTGGGAGCCAGGATCGCCCAGCAGCTGCCTTCACGCCTGTAAAATTCCCGCTGTGACTGGTGAGGCCCCGGGAGCACTGCGCAGCGGAGCTGCTGCCACGCTGCCGGTGGAGCGAGGGTCCGACTGAGCATGATGTTAGCGTGGAAGCACGCTAGTAGACTTGGCCCAAGGAAAAATAATGATTTTAATAATTTTGTGACTTTGCAGCATGAAATAGTGAAATTTATCATTACCATACCCCAGCTAGACTTTGTAAAGGTGCAAATCCTTGTAATTATTACTCAGGCTAGCTTAACTTCAAGGAGTATCTGCACTCCTTCTTCAGAGCTTGTATGTATTGACGTCTTTTCAAAAACTAATTCGGCTCCAAACTGCTGTGCAAGGAAGTTTCCTTGGGAACCTGTGATATGGGTACCTGATTTATGGCTGTTTGTTTATGTTGCATCTGAAGGTCTATTTTTCCTCTGAAGAGTAAGTTTTGGGGTTCAGAAAGAGGTACTGCTGTGGCTTTGTTCGAGACTGAAGGCTCGATCTGTTCCTTTCAGAAGCACTGATGGGAATCGTAAACATTTGCTGCTTCATTTGTTTTATTGCTGGATCTTGTTTCAGTTCTGAGATGAGAAATTAAGATTTTATTTTGGTTAGCTGGAGAGAAGGAGCTGGGTGTGCTGGTGGTATAACTCATAGTACCCCATGACAGACCCAGTTCCCAGTAATTCTCTTTTTTTCCAACATCTTTCTTATGATTCCTCCCTTTTCTGCTTCAGTAACATAATTTTGTTAATTTAAAGTAAAAAAGTGAAGTTAGTTAGTAGGCGTGTCCAGAGTGTAGATCTGAGAAAATGTTCAGTGAATGTATGGATGCCCTGGAGAATGCTCTGGGCTGGACCCAGTCCAGAACTTGCTGCACTGTTACTCCCTCATTTTGTTCTTTTAGGGCTTTGTACCTCCAGCAAGGAATAAACTTGTATGTCACAGGGATGTCTGTATCAAAAACAAGCACATAAAGGTGCACTGCATGTGAATGCTTAAAAAACATAGTGGCTGCCTATGTACCCTACGGAGAGTGCTCAGGCTCTCATTAAACTCTACAGAGTTCTATGCTTCAGTATTCCCAAACATGTCAGGGGAGATTGGAAAGTTCCTGTGCTCCCTGCTAATGAACAGACCTGTCCCTTTGCAGTGGGAGAGGAGAGCCAATCACTGCAGCCAGCACCAAGCCAGAAATCAGGTTTGCTCTTTTGTTCATAGTTCATATCCAAAAAAAATTCTGAAGAACCTGAGTGGAAACTATACCTTGATTTTACATGGAATCTTTTGATTAAAGATACCAGAACGGTATGATTTTGTCCCAAATGAAAGACTTGTGTAACTGCTTTAATCAAAAGTTTGACACTGTGAATTTCTTCTTCCATAGCTTTTACCCTTCCACATGACCTCAGTAGTCAAAAGTGCCTTTTGGTTTTATTTAGCCAAATCGGTATGTCCATTTATTTTGGATATTGACCTCACTACAATTAGTCACCCCTGAAGCTACAAAATACGTGCTGGATGATACAACAAACATGAACCAGATCCTTGGATCTTTGGGTCTGCTGGTCTGTTTCTACCCTTCCTGTAGCGGGCAGCAGTCCTACTCTGAGTTACAAGGTTGTGGTGTTACTGGTTTCTCTCCATTGTAAGCTCCATTACAATGTGCTTTTCCCTGACAGTCAGTCTTGTCCTCAGAGCAGTGACTCTCCAGTGAGACATTTGCAAGCTGTAAATGTTTCTTCATCCTGACTGATGATGAACTTTTGCTTCCTGCCTTTTCCAGGATGCATCAGCAGAACATTGCCAAGGTCTGGCAGGACTGACCCACAGCAGCACTGTACCAGAGGCTTCAAGTGTGGGAGCAGAACCCAGAGGAGTGGAAAGTGCTGAGCCCGGGCTGAGCACATCATGGGGGCAAGCACCTCCAGCAAGTCACCACCCTTTGATGGGAATGAGGATGGTAAGAGCTTTTCCTGGTTGTTGTCTGGGACTGCAGAGTTCTCCAGTGCAGACTGACTGTGAGGGTCACAGCCGGTGCCTGTCCAGAGGCTGCAAACGCCTGGGCGTCCTGGGTCAGCAGAGGTGTGTGGAGGGCAGCAGCAGCAGCAGCACTGTGCCTGTGGTCCCTACAGAGCTGTGGTCTGGTGTTGGGGTCCTTTCGCCTCTCCTCCCAGCAGCTGGCTCTGAAAGCAGGATTATCAGCAGAGGTTTGGTGTTGAGGTGTCCCTGGGACACTGCCAGGCACCTCAAGGGCAGGGACAAAATGCTGCTGCTCTGGAGGCCAGAGAGGTTTGTTCTGGAGGTCCCAGTGTAGGGAGGACTGGTAGGAAGTACGGTGGGAAGGTGGCTGGAGCGATGCATGTTCCTGTGGGTGTTCCTGGTGGCTGCCCAGCTGGGCGGGGCTGCCTGCAGGCACTGGGAGGCAAAGCCTGCAGGCTGGGTTGGCTGGAAAAGGAGAGTTGGAAAAGTACTGCTGGGAGCAGTATTGGAGGCCAGGGTCCCTGTGCTGCCAAGATTACAGAGACAGTCATTGAAAGATTGCTCCATAAATGTATTTGCTGTTGCATGAGTCAGCTTGCTGACTGCCATATGGGCTTTTACCTAGGTACAACAACAATATGCATATGTGGATAAATACAAATACATAGTAATAAACATAAAATACATGAGGAGCTGGATACCCCATCAACCACTGTCCCAATGCGCTGTGAGGTGCCACGGCCAGTCTGCAGCTGCTCGGCTAAACCAGCTTCAGTTTCAAAATTATTAATGCAGCTGCTGGCAGTTTTTCTTTGTTTTTCATATTTTTTCCCGGTTTCTATCTTGCAAAAGAAATCCACGCTGTGAGGTTTTCCTGGAGATTTTATTCCTGGTGCATCTAAATGCTCAGTATTGGCATCTCTCATAAACAACCACTTATGCTTGCTCAGGATAATGAGCAGTTCTGTTCCTGACCATCTTCCTCAGGGTGATGTGCCCTGGCCATGGGATTTTCCTGGGAGTGGCTGGTCTCTGCTGGGTCTCTCTCTGGGTTCAGTGTTCGTACAGCATCAGCTTCTGTGACTGAGAAACACAATGCCAGGAAAGGCCCTGTCTTGACCATGTCGGGTGGTTCACCGTCAGTTTGTCAGGTTTCAGTGGGCCACCCTTGCATGCTGACACAGTGTGCAGACCAGTGCAGTTCTGTTTCCATGGCCCTGCACAAATTTAACAAGTGCTCGTGCATTTTTTCTCTAATTAGTTGTGTTTTAATATACTGAGGGGAGAGGAGCCCAGCTGAAACAGAGATGTCCCCTAGGGCATTATCTTGCAAATCAGTGACTAGAGGCTATATCACCTTAGATGTCACAATCTTGTCCTCATTCTGATTTCAATTAAAATTTTAATTAATTAAGAGCTTCTGGGTACAGTAGGAAACAACACACTGCTCCATGGCACGGGCAGGTCCCTCCCCCAGGCTGCAGGTGGTGGGCACCGGTCCCACCTCTGCAGCTGTGCCACAGGGAGACTTTTCCTTTGGGACCTGTGAGGGTCGGTGGAACAGCACAAGTGGCGTAGGTGCTCCAGTGCCAGTCCTAACAATTCTTGCATATTTTTCCAAATTGTTGTTGATATAATTTCACTATTTTCTGTTGGCACCGTGATTTCTGTTTGAACTTCTTGAAGGGTTCTGTTTGCCTTCAGCTGAAGTGGAGTGACAGTATTATTTTTCTTTCAGCATTTCCTCTGAGCAGACAGTTTTGGATAATAAGCAAGTGAAATGAAAAGAAAATGTAATAATCAGACAGAAGGTTCAAGGCTACAAGGTGATCTGATTCCCAGTGTAGTCAAGATGAGACCATACAAGAAGCCAGTTTTTGTTTGTGCTGCTCCTGGGAAGAAGGGTGTGGGAAGTGTCCTGGGGGATGGCAGCCAGATGTTCCCCCCAGCTGGCCGAGTTTGCTGCAAGATAAAGCAGAAATAGGTAGCAGGCGAGGACAGTGGCGGGTTGAGAAGGATGCACATCATTCTGTGGGCCTTTGCTGGTGTCCTCTCCAGCCCACCAGCAGCTCTTCTGGGTTTAAATCGCCCTTGGACCAAGCAGAGCATCAGCCCTGTCATTGTTCTCTGCCTGGGTCTATGTCGCATCCCCCTCCCCAGTATGGGGGGACTGGCATGGTTGTACCCAGTTGTGTGGCAGTACTTGTTTTCCTGAAGCTGCAGAGCAGAGGAGGAGAGAGGCAGGGAGGGAATAGAATGAAAATTGGGGAAATAGCGAGAAAAGGAAGATGAGTTGTAACAGACCGTGTAGTGCTATGCTGGCTGTGCTGGGGTGGGCAACAGGGATGGGGGAACCTGAGCCCTTAAAGCGTTAACTTTGCTTGACAGATGAACCTGGGGACTTCGGCGACATTAACTGCTCTTTGCTAAGGATGTTTTTTGTGGCTGGTTGGGGGTCTGTATTTTTTTATCTAAATATTGTTCCTTAAACCTTGGTTTAGAAATATGACCCCTGCTTACAAAACAGTGTTTCATGGTTATACACCAGTTGCTTCTTTATGGCAATTGTATTATCTTTCTTTGCATCTCTTAAACACAGTTTGTCTGAGCTGGCAGAGCATGTGAATTTTGTCCCTGAAGGGCAAAAGCTTTGGCTTTTTCTTTATGTGCCATCAGACAGGGAAATGAGGCTTGTCTGTAGGTGTGGATTCAGAATGAACAGCACATGTTTGGTTCCTGATTCGGACACCACAAATTTCAGTGTTCTCTGGGGGCAAGACTCTGGATTAGCTCCCTGTGAAAGCTGGGGCTAGTAGGAAAGCTAAATCAGAGAGAGGTACAGATGTGCTTGTACCCAGTTTGAGAGTCTTTATTAAAGTATGCAACTTAGCTTTCTTACACCCAGGTCAGAATTAAACAACAAGAAGGCAGAGGGTGTGAACATGCCCATGAAAGCATTCCTGTAAAGGACAAGAGGGATAAAGGGTGTGAACATAAAAAATGTGGCTGCTGGCTTAACTCCTCTGGATTTGCAGCTGTTCCAGATGTTATTGCCCAGCTGTTAATGCTGTGGTCTGCCCTGCTCTGCAGAGCTCCATGCAGGGTCCCAGGGCCAGGGACCAGAGATGCCCCTCTCCCCACAGCTGTGGCTGTGTGTCATGGCACAGGGCTACTGCAGCTGACCTCTCCCCGAAGCGGGCACCACTCTCATCTTTCCTTGCAGGTGATAAGCATCTTCACTCTCCCTTTTTATTCTGCAGGTATCCACCACCCTTCTCCCAGATGGTCTCACTGGTAAACAGATCCATTTAAACTCAATCATCATCAGCTTCTATTTACTTTGGTATTTACTGGTAAACAGATCAATTTAAACTCAATCATCATCAGCTTCTATTTACTTTGGTATTTACAGCTGTTCCAGGTTTGGGAAGGGGCATCTGTGCCTAAAAGCTTGCGTTCCTTCCAAGTGCTGTAGCTGGTCACTGCAGACTTTGCTGTGGTTAGACTGTGCCATCATACCTGAAAAGGTAATGGCAATATCTTCATGTGATACCAGGGTTTTCTGGACTCAGCTTTGAATTTGGTCTCAGCAGGAGCAAGGTGAGGCTAGTATCTCTAACAGACAGTGCAGGAGGGCAGAGTGAACATTCACTTGGTGGTTTCCTGCCTGATCTGCCATTGACAGAGGCTGACCTAAGGAACTTGCCTCCGTGGCTGAACTGTAGAGAAAAAATCCCTGTTAAACACCAAGTTTAAACAACACGCAAATCTTCAAAAGGAACAGAACATTTCCAGGGCATCCCTCATTTTTCTCAGCTCACACGGAGAAAAAGTAGAAATAACATAATATCATCAAATGTCTGCTCGACCATTTAATATTGAAGTGTTTGCTCTTTCTTGCAGTTACCTTTGACCATTTTGAGATTTTGCGAGCTATTGGGAAGGGCAGCTTTGGAAAAGTGAGTATTTTGGGAACTGATCACCGTGTGGACAGCTGGAGATGTAACTGAGTGGAAATGGATGAGTTGGAGGCTCACATGAGAGTACAGAACCCAAGCCCATGCACTATCAGTGAGCCTTGCCCTGAGCTTCAATTCCTGGTAATCAGGAAGAAATCAGAGCCCAATTCCTTATCCATTCTGTAGCTACAAATCATATTACATGAGATGAAAACGAGAAACTGATCAATCAAATGATCTGAATTTCATTAGATTTCTGAATAAGCATTTTCTATTATTTCTCAGCAAATCAACACTGAACATCATGGTGCATTTTTGATAAAGAACTATAATCACACGAAATCCTGGCGGGTTTTTTTAACACATTATTTAATGGGTTAAATGTTTCTCTATGAGGCACAGTGTTTGTTATTAGGCATCCGGTTCATCCCAAACTCCTGAACTATTGTGTAAACAAAGCTTGTTTTGTGCTGTGCTCTCACAGGTTCTGAGGCTTCCCTTGAAGTCATGTTTCTTTCTAGATTTGGTGACATATAAGAAAGGTTAAAATTCAAAGCCCAGTACCCCTTAAACAAAGCCCAAGATTAACTGTGAACTGAGTGACACTTCTCAGGAAAGTGAGGATCAGGTGCTGGTCCCAGTGTTTGACCTGCAGTTCTGTGGTGGACGGGGCTCTTCCCAACAATAACCGGTGTGGGAGGGATGGTCGTGATGGTTAGTGAGTGGCATTAAATAAAATGCTGACTTCTCTGTGATTCCCTGTCTCCCATTTTGTGATGATAAATTCCTTCCTCTCATTTTCCCCCAAGAATTTCTCTTTGGGTGAAATTTGCAATAGATTCCCAGGCAGTGTCCAGGGTTGCAGCATTGGTGGGTGGAGTTGTGCCTTGGCAGTGTGGGCACTGCCAAAGCTGCTGGAAAACACTCACGTCACTGGGTTTTACCTGCCCAGATTTGCTGACAAATCATCTCTGATTTGTCCCCTGATTTGCTCTCTTAGGTCTGCGTGGTGCAAAAGACTGACACCAAGAAGATGTACGCCATGAAATACATGAACAAACTGAAGTGTGTGGAGCGTAATGAAGTGAGAAATGTTTTCAAGGAGCTGCAGATTATGCAGGGCCTGGAACACCCTTTCTTGGTGAATTTATGGTAAGAGGTGGCTCCTTGGATCACTGGTTGAGTCAGTGCAGTCAATTACAGGCACTTTTGAGACTGGACCCTCTTCATCTGCCTCAAGCCTGTCTTGGAAGCAGCTGGTGTGTTCCACTGTGGGGCCCCTGTTTCAGGGGAATCCTGTTTAGTTAAACAAGCAGTTATCTCCCTTGTCCCCCCAGACAGCACAAGAGAGTTTATTCATGTGTTCCTTTGCCCCAGGCAAAGGCGATATTGGCTATCACCATAACCCCATCTGTATTTAAAGATGCTCTTTGCAATCACCAGCAACTTCTGGTAGCATGGGATTGATGGCCAGGCAGGGCTCTTTGCTGGGTGTCCCCTGACAGTGCTTTCTTCTTAATTTTGTTAGGACACCGGTAACATTCCAAGTCGTGTGAGCTCATATATTGCATGATAAAGTGGCCAGTATCCTGTAGTTTCAGGATTCCACCTGTAGGGTGGTGGGTAATTACACTTATTGGTAATTGGATTTATTTTTAGAATAAGGTAGAAATTGCTACCTTTTAGAATAAGGTAGAAATCAATGCTAAGCACAGAAAAAAAAAAAAAAAAAAGCTAAAAGACAGTGAAGATCACAAATCTTTGAATAATTCTTCCTTTTTGAAATCTCCTGTAACCTAAGTGCAGGTGTGGTATTCCCAGAGGTACCACATGTTCCTTTATTACCTGTGATTTTTCAGTGCTACTGTCCTTGAACCATGCGTGTGCTGTTTTAGGTACTCGTTCCAGGATGAAGAGGATATGTTCATGGTGGTCGACCTGCTGCTTGGAGGGGACCTGCGC
The DNA here is from genome assembly GCA_013398115.1 of Falcunculus frontatus. Lineage (NCBI taxonomy): Eukaryota > Metazoa > Chordata > Aves > Passeriformes > Falcunculus > Falcunculus frontatus. The sequence goes on from VZRV01009507.1 coordinate 357,849, forward strand.
TACCATCTCCAACAAAATGTGCGGTTCCGAGAGGGAACTGTGAAACTCTTCATCTGTGAGCTGGTGCTGGCCCTTGACTACCTGCAGAGCAGGCACATCATCCACAGGTCAGCCAGGCCACAGGCTGTGCCGTGGGCGGGCTTGTTCCTCTTTGATGTGAAATGACAAATAGGAGCTTAAGTGATAAACAACATATTCTCGCACGTATCTGCTTTTATGTGAAACATAAGGCTTCCCCAAGAAAAGTATTTCATATACAGAAGAGAGCATCTGATTTCTCCCTCTTGGGTAGCTGGGAAATAGCCTATTTGATTGTCTGCTGATCCTGCAAAACGTTGTCTCTGATAGGTTTTAATTAGCTGTAGCTCATTAACATCCATCCTGGTCCAGGGAGGGTAGGTGTCAGCACTCAGAACTCCTGTGTTAATGCTTGAAGGTGCCTCCCTCTGTCCCCCTCTCTCTATTGCACCAAAATACGAGGACTGGGCCCAAACGCAGCTTTTTTGTGTATGAGATAAATCCCTTTCTGGAAGTGCTGAGAGTTTCTTTTTGGCTGCCACAGTTTCTGCTGGCCAGTGAAAAAATGCATGACCTCTTCCCATACCTTTGAAGACTTGCAGAATAGCAGAAGAGGCAGAGGTTTCCCCTGGCTGGGAAGCAGGGTGTGCCTCTGGATGGATGGACACCCAGCTCTTCTGCTGGTGTCATGGACAGCGCAAACCTTGGGGGCCCAAGAGTTTAGCCAAGTTGGCTGCTGTCAGGGAGGATGAACAGGGAGGGACTATGAGGGTCAGTAACTGCTGGGAGAAGGTCACTTCATGTAGAAATATCACTCCAGATGAGCATTCTCGTGCAGTATAAGAATTAAGCGTGGAAAGTGTAAAATTGAAATGGTCCTGGTTGTTAGTGGGGAAGGCACAAGCTGGCGAGGAACTGGTGAGGATGAGTGCCTGTTCCTGTCCACGGTGTCCAGCTGCCATGTCCAGGGTGTGAGGGCAGAATGACCCCTTGCCCGTCCCTGCAGCCACAGGAGCCTAGAGCCCGGAGCAGTTCTGCTCTGCTGCCGTCGGGGCCGGGTGCTGGGGACAGCTCCCAGCTCCTCAGGAGTCTCCGTTCATGATGCTTGTTTCGTGCTTTACGTGCATGGATCTTTGTCCCAGTGTGAATAGGAGTGGGAGAAACTGCAGGTGAGGTTGCAGTGTGCTTTTCACACAGCTGCATGTGTTTAAGGTAAATCAAGTACAACAAAACACGTATGGCAGGCTGTAAAATTTGCAAGTTATTTAATTAACACTGTAATGCAAGTTGTTTAATTAACACTGTAACCCAGTGGGATAGTATTTGATTGATAAAGTGATTCAGCTGAGTCAATTACACTGCAACAGCTGTAATTGAGAACATCAGGAGACAGGGAAGCAATGGCTTTGTTTGGCTGAACAGAGCTGTGCAGAGACAGCAAACTCAGGCTGGAATTATTTCCCACCTAAATGTAAAAGAATGGGAAATATTAGTATCTTTTCGGTTAGGAAATGATATAACCAGTTTATAAAAAAGAAATATACACATGAACAATAACCAGAATTATCTCTGGTCATTGCTTGCATCCTGAGAATGATCTTACTGTGCTGGTGTAATTCCAGAGGCTGCATGCCAGACTGAAGGAGATCAGAAACAGCCACGCTAGAAATTAAAAAATAATATATTTTTTTAAATGGAAACTGTTTCACTGTGCTTAGGGGGAAAATCAGCCACTTACCTGACACTGCCCTATGCTCTGCTAACAATGCCTGTCCCCATATTCACCTGTATGATGGGATGGCACCAGGAAGGTAACCAGTGTTTATAACCCACTGGAAATAGTTTGGGTGACAAGATGCCAGAGAACTGTAAGCTATTAGATGACAAGTAGATATATTGTGGGGTTTTGATTCCAGGTGGCTTGGAGAACTCAAACTGTATCTCAAGGATTGAATTTTCAAAGATAAAATCCTAAACGTGCTCATTTCTATGCTTGGAACTCCGGGGCCTGGTGGGGAGCACCAGCTGGCACAGGGTCACTGCACCTGTTGCCTGCCTCTTGGCTGGGACCTTCTCCCTGGGGCATCAGCTGGCCAGGTGCTTGATGGGGACTGGTGTAATGAGCTCATTAAAGCCCGGTAACGGCTTGTAAAGTCACTCAGGTGAACACAGTATCAGAGTATCAGGTGTACATTTTCTCCGTTCGGTGAAAGTGTTTCCCTACAGCATTGCTATAGGTAATATTTTGTGGGGTTCTTTTATTCAGGAATAAAACCTGTGGGTAACCCATCTGTATCTAGAATAAAGAAGTTAAAAAAATTTAATTAGCACTGAGTAAATGGGGAACCTTGTCAATACAGAATCAAAACAGATTGAAAAGTATCAGGAGGAAAACGATAAAAAAAACCTCTAACTTAACTTACCTTAAGGTAAGTGGGTGGACTTACCTGAGTGCTGCTCACCCAAACCCCTGCAGCCTTCGCAGGGTACCCTCTGCTGCTATTTGATTAATCACTCTCTTACGCCTAAATCAAACAGGAACATCAGAGCCGAGCAGCCCCAAGGCTCTGAGGGCGTAACATCTCTGCCAGTGTCCCAGAGCCTGGGCTTTCCTGGGGTGCCTGCAGCCGTGTTTCCCGTCACTTCTCTAGGCTAATGGCTGTTTCTCCTTCTCTGCTTTTCTTCTCAGAGATATCAAGCCTGACAACATTTTACTGGATGAGCACGGTAAGTGCCAGGTGCTTTGTGGTCATGCACGAGTATAAAAGCAGTCAGAGACAGGAGACCCCAGCTGGAGTCTCCATGCTTGCTGGTGCCATCGTTTGGTGTTACTCTCTCTCCCTCAGCCTAACTGGGAGCAGGACCATCCCATCCTTTTGTGCTCCACTTGCTGTCTCTTGCTTTTTGAGCAGCAGTGTCTTGTACCTTCAGGGCACTGGGCACCCTGTGATGCTTTGGTGTTTCTGGGGCTGCCTTGGTGGTTTAAGCAACACCTCCTTTGGCTGACTGACTTGATGGTGTCCCTGCAAGGCACTGGCAGGGACCATATGTTTGGTGCTTCTTGGGATCTGTAGCCCAGCACACCCAATTTTAACATTTTCTTGGGTCTTGTTTAAAACTTACTCAAAATGCCTCATTTGAAGGGCAATGCTTGTGTCACTGCGGGGTTTGTGCAGTGTGTGCTCACAAACAGAATTAATTATGGTGCAATAGATAATCCTCATTCCCGTATTTCCTTTTTCCTTGAGCATTTGGCATGGGGAGGGAGCTCTGAAGAGGATTTTGGGGCTGGGTATGTTATAAATGTTGGTATCAGGTTTTCTATAGTGTTTCTTAGGCAAAACTCTTGACTATATTCTTGCATGGCTCTTTAGTCATATTTTTTTCCTGGCAAAGGTCTCTCAGTGAAGAGTTGTCTGATATTTATTGGTTTGTAACTCATTAGAGAAACATTTTGTTAGCTCGTATTTTATTTTAAATCCAAGTAACTGGCTTATTGTGAGAAATCTTCCTTAGCAGCTACAGCAAGGTGCTTGAAGAGAAAAAGTCAGTGCAGGGAAGAGGCATACCTGAATTTGTTATCACTTCAGAGGCTGTAGCAGAGATGCTGCAGTTCCCGAGGGAGGCATTGCCTGGCTCTGTGACCGGGTGTGTGTGACCAGGGTTGCCTGGCAGCATCGAGCCCAGGCTCGGTCCGTTTGCATATGACCTCTAATTTCAGAGCACTGGCTGATTATTTATTTAGGAGCTGGCAGCAAAGTGGCTTTGCCTCCAGGTGCTGGAGCCCCTGTCCTGCCTCGCTCCGTCCTTCTCCAGCTGTTGGCCCATACACAGACGATGGAGAGTTCTGTCCCCCCTGATGGGCCGGGGACCTGCTCCTCCAGCCACACTCCTGGCACTGCTGGGGCTCCAGGCTGCCCATCTCGTGTGGGACTGCCTTTGGTCAGTCCTCGCTGTTGGATGCTTTGGTGACCCATCACCATTGTCCCAGAACCTCTGTGCCCCTCAGACTGGGATGACACAGCTTCCTGAGAGGAGCTGGGGTCACCATGGCCATGGAAATGGAGGTCAGCACTCCCCAAAGAGGGGAAAAAAAGAGGAAAAGGCTCTGTACATCTCTGCAGCTGCATTCAGCCCAGAAAGACACAACCTACTAACTTCTTTAATGACGCTACAATTCAGGATGAGTTTTGAATCTATTCTCTGTTCACCGTGATTTTTTAACTCTCTCTTGCAGAGGTTTCAGTGTTTTTTCTGTTGACAATGAACCCACTTTTGTCAGGGGTGAGCAGGCTCAGGGCTTGAGGAGGAGATGCAGGAGGTGGGGAAATGAAGCCTGCCTGCTTTTGATCAGGAGAATTCGGCTAAACCAAACCACAGGTTTCAGAGAGACTTGCTTCTGTGCAGCCAGCCGTGTCTGATCACCTGCATCGCCTTGTGGGACTGCTCCATTCCCTGACAGTGGTTCAGCCAAGGGGGAATAATAAACTAAATGCCTTAGGGAAAAAAGCAAGTAAAAGCATGGGCAGGAGCTAAGTGGGAGCATTGTCTTTCTCGTCATTGCAGATCACATCTGCCTCTTTTATTTCCTTTTTGCTTCACAGGCAGCAGTTGGGCATATGAAAGCCATGGCAGCAGAGACTGTTCCTCCCCCAAGGGGGTTCCACAATGTTTGAATTGCTGTGCAAGGCTCTTTTGCTGGCTGCCAAAGGTGTTTGGTTCCCTTCTAGAGGCATCCTCTAAAGAGGAAAATGGAGGGAGTGCTTAGTACCTGGAACACCAAATGGCAAAAAACTAGGAAGCCAAACATCAAGGTTTTGGGGTTTTTTTAAATATAGTGGAACTTTTTTCTGTGACAAAAGTTCAGTTCTCTTCTCCTAAAATATAGGAAGACTCAAAACAATCATCACTAAATTACTTCTTGGAGAACTCTTATATTTTCCGGTTCCCCAGAGGAAAATAAGGGGATATTTGAAACAGCAAGAGACATCTGCAAGCAGCCTGCAAGCTGAAGTATTTTCTATCCGTTCTTCCACCAGAATTTTTTTCCTGGAAACTCCTTTCCATGAAGTATTTTACTTCATGTTTCTGATTCAGCTCTATTTCTTGTGTGAAATTAAAGCCAACCCTGTTACACGTTAGCCTCTGTCTTTCAGGACACGTGCACATCACTGATTTCAATATCGCCACGACGCTGACGAAGGAGAGCCATGTCACCACCATTGCTGGCACGAAGCCCTACATGGGTGAGAACCAGTGGCACTTGCATGTTCTTGAATCACCATTTTATGGGCTTGGGTGGACTGCTGTGGTGGGACACAAGTGAAGACATTTTTGATTAGAGTTTGGGCTCTTTTCTTCCTGATCCACATCAAAACATACACAGTTTGAAGTGAGGAGCACCCTGGAGAGGAGATGCAGGGTGGGGACAGGAGTCCCTCCCCAGAAATGCCTCGGTGCAGCTGGGGAACGTGTGTGTCCATCCACGAATCCCACACGCAGACTGATGCAAGCACACCATGAATACAGATTTTAGTGCCATGATACCACACTGTACAGCATGGGTTTGATTATAAACTAAGACAGTTGCACTCCTGAGACCCCCGAGCACTTCGCAAGCAGCAGGCACACTGTAGCAATGATGAAATACTTCTGCTACCCTTGAGAAGGGGAATTATGCACATAGGTTTGTATTTGGTCTCTCAGTGCCTCAGCACGAAAGTCTTATGCTGCTGTACCACTAGCAATAATTTGAATTTTTATACGAGATGGCTGCTTTAAAAATTAACATTATGCTCTGTTTAGGCCAAGTGAGCGATTGTAAGAAAACATTGCTCCTTGTTTTGTTTGTTTTAGAGCGATTCTTGACTCCCAGGTTGCACAAAAACCCTGAAGTATTTTTTCCATTTAATGAAAAATCTAATGCTTAAGAAAAAACATTTCAGTCGGTGCCTCCCCCTGCTTCCCATTAAAAGCTGTGGCTCTCAGGCTTCATTCAGTTAAAATTTGGTTTTCCATGCCAAGGATGCAGTTGGCACCATGTCTGCATTTATGCTGCATATTAATAATCCCAAAGAGCTGCTTTCATTGATGGCTGAGACTGGATTTGGGCTCTGCCAGATTGAAGTGCTTGAACAAAGAGACGAGTGGGATGGGAGCAGCTTCCCAACACGCAGATCTGCTGAGCTCTGGCAGGGGCAGAGACTCTTCACGGGGGGAATGAAGAGATACTCAGGCCACCTTATGCCTAGACTGAGTGAATGTGCTTATTCTGGAGGACATTTACCATGAGTGATAGGAACTCCTGTGTCAGTAAAAGGAATTTGTTCTTTTTGAGCTTTGGGGGCAGAGAAGCACTGAGAGTTTCATGTGGAGGGGACTGTGGGGTTACTGGGTGGTCCTGGTGCAGGAGCGTGGCAGCACAGGAAGGGTGTGGGTTCTGTGTTGCTCATTTCCACTTGGGATTGCAGCAGGGTAACTTCTTTTCCCCTGTATTTCACAGCACCTGAAATGTTTAACTCCACAAAACCCACCGGCTACTCCTTCGCCGTGGACTGGTGGTCGCTGGGAGTCACTGCCTATGAGCTGCTCAGGACTCGGGTATGTGTGTGGCTCATGGCCTGGCCTGCTCTGTCCTTGGACGTGCTGTTGGGAAGGTTAATGCTTTATAACAGAGATGAGATTGCCAAGCTGAATTCAAGGCTTTAGTGGTTATTACAGCAGAGGAAGCAGAGACCATGTCTTCACCAGGATTCTTGCGATCATGGCTCAGAGCTCAGAGAGGCTGCTGCAATACAGAACAGCATGTTGTGGCAGTTCCCCCCTGCAGCTGAGGGCCTCTGGGTTGGTATAAGTGGGACAAGGCAAACAAGCAACAGCTCCTGAAGTTTGGGCTGCAGTGTCCTTTACTTGGAGCTTCTATCCTGCAAGGAAAAAAGAAAACTTGAAAAAAAAAATCTTGTTGCTGTTGTAGCAAGACTGAGCAGTTGGAGCAAATGATGGGAAAAGCCCAGTCCCTGCCTGTGCCTTCAGGGCTCTGCTGCTGACTTGGGCAAGGTTGGGAGCCTCGTAGATAGACAAATACATTAGTGTTTTGGAAGTGTTATGTAAAAGGTGGGACAAAATTTTAAAAATTACATTCTTCTAAACAAAAGAATGTAATTTAAAGAGGGATGTTTAAAATCTTGTGAGGCTCGGAAGCTTCTTTCAGTATGAGTATGCAAAACATGTTTTTTGAAAACTCTATCATCAGTCTTTGCAGAATGCCTGAAAAACATTTTGATGAACAGATTTTTTCGGTTGAATTTGTGTGTCTCGGTCATGAGGGATCAGTTTAGCTGACACTGAGGAGATGTGGCTGTCTGACCTGTTGGGTAACTGAAGCAGTGCACCCTCTGTAAACATCTTAATGTAATATTTGAGGTTTCCACCTGCTATGCTAAATGAATGGCAAGACTGTGCATTGTGTTGATTTTTGACTTGGTGGCACTGCTTCTAAAGGCAGGAGCAGAAATGCTGTTTTGTGCTCATACTTGATGGCACAGCCGTGTTGAGATGGTGGCACCTGGGTGGCTGCCACCTGGGGGAAGTGAAGGGAGACCTTGAGGTCCATCTAGCGTTGGCACACGTCAAGCACACTGCACCTGATCTGATCTCACTATTTATAGCTACTACTCCTTAAATGTACTTTTAATACCCTCCGGCCTTCTTCCCCCAAAAATAAGGAAAAAATCTGTGAATCAAAACTTTCAAGATGGAAACACTGCCATTTTAAGTTCTCTCTCCAGGTAAGGCAGCAGAATTGTTGTAGACGGAAAATAAACAGGGAGGTGTCGCTGGCTGTACGCTGCGTGTTGATGCAGGAGGAGTCCCTGGTGCTGTGCTGCACCATGTGCTCCTCTGCTCACCTGTCCCAGTGACATGACACTGGCCACAGGGCAGAAGGGACTGTCACCCTGCGTCCTGACGCCCACCTGAGGCCGGTGACCCTTCCCGGGACATCCTTCTCCGAGCTGATTTTATTGTTGGGAGACATTTGTCTCCTTTTCACTGGCATTGTCCCCAGCATGAGTGAAGAACGTTTTACAGGGAGTATCAGGAGTGCTCTAACCACAGCACAATGTGTCATAGCCTTGTAAGATAAAAACACTGAAAAGACCAAGCAAAATCCCACTGGCTGATAACTCTCATTTCTGGGGTTTGCTTCTGTCGTGCTGTTAAATGCCTTGTTATTTAGCGTAGTTTTTGCCAACATTTTGTTTTTTTCAACTGAGCCATGGTCACACAAGGAGAGATGTCTCACAGGGGGCTGGGGACTGGACTGTGAGATTGTGTGAAGCTTCTGGGCTCTGACTAGATTTCCCAAGAAGTCTGAACAAAGGAGATAAATTCAAGTGCTTTTCTTGTGGCGTTTCCCACAGAGGCCATATCACATTCGGTCCAACACCTCCACGAATGACATCGCTCACGTGTTCAGGACAGCTACAGTGATGTACCCCGCCGCGTGGTCCCCGGACATGGTGTCGCTGATCAAGAAGGTGAGGGTGGCTGCGGGGCGGACGAGGGGCTGGGAAGTGTCCAGTGCTCCTGCCACTCGCAGCCTCTGCACTACACGGTGAGAAGCCCTTGCAGATGGTGTCCAGGCCAGTGTCAGTGACCTTCACTGTGATAAATGTCAGCCTTTAGTGCTGCAGCTGCACGAGGGTGATGGCAGCGAGCACTGCTGCATCCCAGGCTGGCAGTGGTGACAGCAGCTGCTGCACCTTCTCTAAGGACGTGGGCAGCCTTGGCTTCCAGAGTTCCCTCTATAACTTTGCTCTCTGGAATTAACTGACTTAGAAGCAGATATTGATATAGGTGTCAATAAATTTAGCCCAAAGATTCCATTTTTTTAATTCTCAAAAACCATTTTTTTCCCAATAATGGAAATATTTGCAAGAAGTGCTGAGACTGTTGAAATCCTTTGATGCCATGTGGTTTATGCATCACTGCATTTTTTTTTTTTCAATAAAGCTGTTATCAAAATTGCTTCAAAATCGTTACTGAAATCATTTTGAAGCTGAAATCCCATTTGAAATGAAGCCATAGCTTCAATAAACAAGACTACAGTTTTACAGTGGCAGCAAAGCTGGGCACTTAACCCCTGCATACCAGCAGTGGCAGCAAATTTAGGGAAGTATGTAAATAGATTTTTAATTTCAAATAAGTGTGGGCAATAAAGTCGTACTTAATGAGCTCTCATCTATTTTTTGTTCCAAATAATAAGTATATGTATTCTGTCATTTCTAATGAAATAGACAATCAAACATTTTAATGGAAAGAAGCTGTCAGTTCTTTGCTGAGACAGAATCATGGTGTATTTTCCAGGAAGAAAATTGAAGAATATCTCCATTTGCTGAAAATTCAATGAAGCCAGTATTTCATTAAGCCTAACAGTAATACAGGGATATTTACTGCAGATGTCCTGTGTGTTGCTGTGCTGGAAGTTTTTCCCTGGACCACAGCAGGCCGCAAGCCATGGAGGCTCCCTTGTGAATAAATAATACAATGTCACAATTATTTAAATTTCCCAGTGCTCCTTTGCATCTGGTTTAACAGCCATATGTATTATATATGAAGCCAACTGTGGCTCCTTCCTGGCTCAACCATCCCCTGTGGATTTTTGTATTTATTAACGTCCCAGGCAGATGCTTGTGATCGCGGAGCCGCAGCGCTGGCGTTGGGCTGGAGCCCAGAGCTCTGCAGAGGGGCCTGGGCGGTGGGGACAGTGCTGTGTAACCGGCTGCACGCCAGCATGAGGAGGGCTGTGAGGGTCACCTTGCCTATACCCTCCCCTAAGGGTTTGGATCATCTGGTTTTCCTGCTGAGTTTTGGGAGTGCACGGTGTCAGGAGTTTATGCAATGTATAATCCTTGAACAGAGACAACCTCAACCCTTTCCTTCCACACAAGTAATCCCTATGGCAGTGCTAAAAAATGATGAAAATAAGCAGTGTGAAGGCATGCTTTCACACTGGAATAAGAATATTACTTCAGGAGAGTGAGAAAAGAGGATGTTTTACTGATCCGGTATTAAAAGCAGAACACAAAGGCCTGAGTGGAACTCCCCATTCCAAACAAATGCTTATTTTTAACACTGGACAAATTGTGTAATGCCACTGTACTGCCTCATTGCCTGTTCCTACAATGGGGATAAAAGTAATCCGTAAAAATGGGAATAAACAGAGTTAGAGGTTGTGAGCCTGTCACATACCCTGGTGAGGGGACTCTGAGCCAGAGCAGGAGAGGCACTGGTCCAAGTACCAGCACTGATGCAGAGTCTCTGGCGCCACGTGTCCTCAGCCCTGCTCCACAGAATGTGTGCCCTGTGGGGATGGTCTCATCTCTTCCCTTTAACTCTTGCTGCAGTTGCTCGAGCTGAACCCCGAGAAACGTTTTTCTCAGCTGAAGGACATCCAGTCCTTCCCATACCTGTCTGATGTGGACTGGGATGCTGTTCTGCAGAAAAGAGTAATGCCAGAATTCATTCCCATGGTAAGGCCGTTTGAGTGTGAAGGTTCCTTACACCCAGCACTGGGACATGGGACGTTCTGACAAATTTCCACTGAAGCATTAGGTGTCACAAGGGGAAAAGAGAGACCAGGGCAGGGCTGTCTCTTCCCTGGGTGTGTAGAGAAGAGTGATGGAGGGAGACTGTAGTGTTGGTGCCCCAAAACTGATATGCCCTGTTTGTAATGTTCCTGGAATTTCTGGGTGCAGACCTGGTGTTACAGCCCATGGGGCTGTGCATCTGTGTGGGGTGGACAGTGCCTGTGAGCCCTCTCATGTTGAGCCTGCTCTGAGCAATGCTGCTCCCCACATCCAAAAGCCCAGTGCACCAGGATGGGCTCAGCAGCAGCCTGGGGATCACCCACCGTCTTATGGGAATTGTTTTTTCCTGTAATGCCTCCCCTAACAAGCTCATTGTTCATGGTAAATAGCACATACACTAGATTAGTGTTTCTGGGCCTTTTTAAATTGAATTACAGCAGCACACAAATAACAGAACCCTTATGGAGAATAGTCCAACTGCTCCAACTGGTTTTCAGCAGAAGTTGGGCTAAACTATGAATATTTGTTAATTGTATATCCACCCTTGTTGCTGGGTTTCTCTGTGGTGGGTACGATTCTGTATTGCTTGAAGACCAATTCCACTGGCTGTTGTGCTACTCTCAAAGAGGCACAACCCAGCCAGGACACTGTCCTCCTCCTCATTGCCACTCCAAAGCATCCAAAGGGCAGAGTAGAAGCAGGAGCACAAAAAGAGCCACTGTCACACCTTGAATATGGCCCCTTGCTGAAGGGATTGATAAAGTATAGCAGGAGTATGGCCAGTGCTCTTGGCTGCATGTGCAATTAAAATTAGTGCAGGTTTTTTACAAAATTCAGTTCCCAGATGCAGTCCAGTTTATAAGAGACTCCTTAAGACAGGCTCTGATCACTTAAGGCTACCTCGCTCTCCCCTCCAGAAAGGCAGACTGAACTGTGACCCAACCTTTGAACTGGAAGAAATGATCCTGGAATCCAAACCTCTTCACAAAAAGAAAAAGCGCTTGGCTAAGAAGGAGAAAGACGTAAGCAAAAGCAATTCATCCCAGGTGAGAGAAAGCAGATGAGCATGTGGTCAAGGAGGTCTTTCATTTTCAGTGATTGCCATCTGGCAAGACCACAGCGAACTGAACAGAAGATTTTTTTGTCCCTCGTGACCAACTTTATTCCTAAAACTCTCCCCCATCTTCCCTGTGGCCAAAGGCAGAATGTGTATGGACTGGTTTACTGCAAGAGGAGAGCCTTAATGCCGTTCTCCCCTCTGCAGGGCTAAAGATGCTCTGTGCCATGTCTCATTGAAACTGTCCTTGCAATGTTTTTCTGTGTCAACTGTGATTTTATTCCTGATCTCTTTTATTTTTCCATTCCAATGTGAAAGGCCAGCCACCTCCAGAAGCACCTGGAAATGCTCCAGAGGGACTTCATTGTTTTCAACAGAGAAAAGTAAGTTTTGATCCAGAGGCAGCAGAAGATGCACTGGCCCTTGCCAAAGCCTTTGACAGTTTTGGGGGGCCCGGGGCTGGGGGGGCCCTGTGTTGAATGAGCTTGGGGGGCTCAGGGCTGGAGGAACTGTGGGGTGAGTGGCAGCTCATGCCAGGGAGGTGGGTGCCCCAAGGCAGCTGTGCCACGGTGGGGTCTTGGCACTGCCTGGGCTTTCCCTCACAGCTCAATCATCCTTTTCTATCCCCAAGGGTAAGACCTCACCATGAGAGCATCCGAGAGACCATGACAAAAAGTGGAGGCACACACAGGGAGGACAACCAGAACAACAACCTCTGAGAACAGCACAGCCCCTGCAGGGGACCTCCTCATGGGGCTGGAGCTCACCAACCCATGCACCTTCACAATGTCAGGCCATGGACTTGTCCTCTGCTGCTGGGACCCTGCCAGGCAACTGCTGCAGTGTGACCGAGAGGCTGAGCTGCGTTGTGCTTAGAGGTGCCCACCACCACGGCAGCCGCCGTACTGGGGCCACAGCTGTGCCGTGCCCGAGGGCTCTGCACAGGGTGGGATTCCCGCATGGGTGGGCTCATGGCTGGCTGCCCCAGGTGGAAGAGGTGGCTCCCAGATGCAGGGTCTTCACCAGTGCATTGTGACAAAAGTGGCCTTTGCTTACAGACAGCTCCTGCAAACATCCTGTGAGGGTGGGCACAGGAGGCGGGAGGTGAGCTCCTTCCTTAGTTGGGAGGAGGCAGCAAAGCTTTCCTGCTCATTTAGCCCTCTCTCCGTGTACCCAGCAGGGCTGGCATGGCAGGTGGTCAGTGTGCAGACAGATGTGGACACCAAGAGGTAACAACGAGGCACTGGTGAATCCTGATGCTTTACTAGTCTAGCCTGAAAAATCCTTTCACCATCATGTTAAACTGCTGCAGCTCACTGAATCTCTGACGGGGTTTGGCTTCCAAAACCAGAGGGAAATTTGAATGTGTATTTTGAATCTTTCCACCACTGAAATAACACTTGATTTAAGCAGGGATTGCTTTCAGGAACAACTGCAGTGCTGGTGTGGTCTTGCCAAGACTGAGATTGGCCAAAGCATTGCTACTGCAGTAATGCCGGGAATGATGCTATTATTTAAATGCTTTGACAGGCCTGAGGTTTCACCTCCTTACTTGACATTTTTCCCATTCTCAGCAATATAGTGAATGTGTGGTGAACTCTCTGCCTTCCATTAACCCAAAGGTCAACGTCTTGTCTGCCCCATCTGTCTCTGCAGTGGCATGCAGCGGGTATCCCAGCGTCGAGCAGCGCAGTTCGTGCCTACAAACGAGCTTTGGTTTGTTTTCTTCCATGTTCTCACCCCTCCTGCAGTGGTAGGGGGTGGGTGTCCCACGGCCGGCTGCTGCCCCTCTGGCTGCCATCGCCTCAGGGTGCTGGGGCAAGGGGCAGACTGTTCTGGGCGAGGGCTGCCAGGACTGCTGCTGCAGCGCTGTCTGCTCGATGTGCTGCAGCCTCACCACCTCCCTCCGCACGCTGCGCCTGGGCCGCAGCATCGCCGTGCCTGTGGAGATGACCACCGAGAAAGGCCACCCTGTTCCGCCCAGGGAGCTGAAAAGCTGGAGCGGAATTAGTTCATCAGTAAGTGGGTATCGGAGTCCTCAGTGAGTGTCATTGTCGTGGGAAAGTCACCTTGTCCTGCTTAGTCACAGCACACCTTTCCCTGCTCCATCAGAAGACATCCCAATTCAGGTCGCAGTGTGCTTGCTCTCCCCTTCCCCAGCCATGCTGGCTTTCAAGCAGTAGGACTTCGGAATGGGGTGGGGACTCCATGTCTCTCTGCCTTTGACTCATCATTCCCAGGAAGGCTTTCCAAAGCATCTCCTGCTTTTCCCACTGATCCTCTGCTCTCTACCCATTCCTACACCGGGTCTGGCACCAGGCACCGTCAGGCGGAACTGTGCTGACAGCTGTCCCTGTCTCCTCCTCACAGCACATCGCTGTCGTTGCCCTGCTCTCCTGCAGGTAGAGGTTCATATACCATAAGTGTATTTATCTGGAATCCCAGCTCTGCTCCTCACTAGGGAAAAATCTACTGCTGCAGAAAAACCTCTCTGCTGGCTGGTCAGAAAAGCCCCAAAACAACTGAAGTACTTAGATGGTAAGAACATTGCATATTTAAAAATTCCCCGAAGATTTCCACAACCAATTCTCTATTCCCCTCTTCCTCTGTACACAGAGGAACAGTCTCAGCTTAATCTCTACCAGGCAACAGGCAAAAGCCTTAATTATTTGATGGAAGAACTTCACAAAGCTTGTAAACACAGCCTTCCCCACCCTGGCACAGCTATTCTGGCCTGGCCACTTAAGGACTGCTGCAGGGACAGCTTGTCCTGGCCCAAGTTGCAGACATGTAAAAATAAGTATTTCAAGGTCAAATACTAAAGACGGGGAAAAAAACTGTATTTGTTTAGCATAGCTGAAGCTGACCCGTAATTTTTGTAACCTTTAAAAAACAATCACTGTTTTTTTTGCATGCTTTGCAAGCTTCAGAGGACAGTGCCTCTTGGTCTAACAGGCAATGCCTGATGGAAGGGGGGCATTTCATTGACAGGAGTCCACAGAAAACAGCCTCCAAGGCTGTCCAGACAGGATGACCCCAAAGCTGTGCCCAGGCAGTGCCATGTGGAGCCTGGTCCCTGTGAACACACAGAAGCCAGGCACAGCTCTTGCCAGGCAGTCACAGCCAATGGTGGCCGGGCTCAGCCAGAGACTGCATGGACAAACTGAACAGGCTTTTACAAATACTTGCAATGTGCTGTTTTGCCGGTACCTTTACCTTTGCCTGAGAAGCTACACCAACGCCCTGACCCCTGTAGCAGTGAGCACTGCATGGTGTTGCCCCCAGGACCTGTCGCTGCAGCCCCCTCCAGCCCCAACCCCACCCAAACCCTTCTGCCACCCCAGCCCCGTTCCCTGCGGGTGCAGCTGTGCACTGCCCCTGCCAAGCAGCAGCCTGAGGAAGAGAAGAGCCAGCCAACAACATGAGTTGTTTGAAGGAACAACTTTTTTTTTTTAATAAAGTGTACAAAGCAGTAAAACTCCTTACACAAGGTGCTGTGACAGCCATTACAGAGATGATTCGAGCTCCCCCATAGGCCTTGTGATGAAACACCAGAGCATTCAGTGGAGATGAAGGAGATGAACGTGACAGACCCACCTGTCCCTACAAGCTCAGTGCACCTGCCCTCCCCATCCAACATCCTGCCTCCGGCCAGACCCTGCCCCCTCACCTGCCTGGCCGGGTCACCCTGCGGGCCATTCCCACTGTCCCACACCACGGCATCCCACACACGTTCAACACCAATAACACTGAACCGAGCAACCTGTCCGAGCGGCATGCATACAGAGAGGAAGAGCAAAACACAACCCAACCAAACCCACAACAGTAACAACAACAGAACTTTAAGGCTATGCAAAAACAAAACGAAGCAACATCTTTAAAGCTAGGTAGCAAGTAGCATTTGTGAAACATAAGGCTTGAGGCTTATTGATTCTTCAGAACAGGTTTATTTCTTTTCATTCTTAAACACCAATGTATCATTTTCTTCCTTTGCTTGAACAGGGATTTTGTTTCCTCCTCAGCTGGGACATTTAGCTCAGGGAGGTGATGTTGGAGCGGCCTCCCGGGGGTGCAACGATGCGCTTGCTTGCTGAGCGCATGCCTTCATCAACCTGGGTACCTGGGATAGGACAAGAAAATACAAAGGGAACAGAGAAAGCAAAGTTATGAGCATCTTCTTCACATGACTGAGCAGTCAGGCAGCCTGGAGTCTTGCCAAGGCCCTCCAGAAGCTATCTACTCCAACCTGCTCCCTCTCCAACTCCAGTGGCTTGAACATCTCTGTTCAAGCAGCAGTGGCTTGAACATCTCTGCAGGCGCTTTGTGAGCAGACCCACGCAGCAAGAACAGCATCGGATGCTGTGCTGGCCTCCACAGCCCCAGTGGCCTCCAGAGTCTGCCTTGCTTTTACTGCAAGGTACAGCTCCAGCCACATCCTTTAAGGGACACACAGGATCTTGCCCTGCCATGATCCACTCTTGTGCTTACCTTGCCCCAGGCCACCTCCAACTGCCCCCTGCCCCAGGCCAGAGACAGGGACGCGTGGCCAGTCCCCTCCCAGCCCAGCCATCACATGTGTTCACCTGACAGGCTGAATCCAGACTGATGGAGATTCCTGACAGGTGGTGTCTGACGTGTGGGGGACCCCCTGGTTGACCCCGCAGGGGTGCCCCCCTTGGGGGTGGTGGTCAGGTCAAACACGGGTCCGTCATACAAGCCCCGAGGCACAGCATGCATCTCTGCCATCTGTCACCAGAGAGAAGAGGACAGTGACACTTCTCTGAGCCCAGGGAGCATCATGCTCCAGCCATCCCCCAGCTCCTCAGTCCCCATGCAGAAGGAACTCACACTGCCACACACGGTAAGGCCTGCAGCACTGAGGCCTGGCACAGCCCCACTGCCCACCCTTCACCCCTGCCCTGTAAGGGGTGCAGAGCCAGTGCAACAGGCTATCACCCAGATGGGGTTTATGCTGCAGAAATGAGGGAAGAGAAGGCGGTTTTGGCCAATCTATTAATTTTTAACTCAGCTTTTCCTCCAGACTCCTGCTGCAGCAGGACAGGATGAGGAGAGACATTACCACCGCTAACCTTGAGGAGCATCTGCCTCCAACATGGCACACCACTAACACAAAGGGCTCCCTATCCAAGCCTCAGCTATTTTGTACATTCAAAAGACACCATCAGTTTGCATCACCACTTACAGGGCCCAGCAAGAACAGCAAAGGAAAACCAACCAGTTATTAAGGGCAATTTTGGCTGACAGTATCCCAACTCTGTCTCCCGGCATCCCCGTCTCCTCACCTTCCTCCTGGCTTTGATGCGCTTGTAGACATAGTCAGGGAAAGGGCTGCTGGGCAGGAATCGTCCAGTCCCTTGGGTCACATGCAGGTTGCCATCCTCCAGCATGATCTTCCCCTGGCATATGACAACCAGTGGGGCCCCACGGAGTTCCATCCCCTCAAAGATGTTGTATTCAGCCACCTGCAGGAACCCCGGGATGATGGTCAGGAGGGACAGGAGCGCTGCCTGCCCACTTAGGGTGGGTCAGTCTCCACAACTCGCTGCTGGAGTCACCAATGCAGGCAGAAGACACGTCTAACAGCCTTGCCTGTTCAGAGGCCTCCTGTAGCTCACTAGCCCATCACAGTAAAAACCCACCAGAGCTCCCAACATGAACCTCCAAACCTGCTGGTTTGAAGCTCAGCATGAGGAAGTACTCCAAGAACAGACAAAGGCAGGACCTAGGCTTGAGGCAAGCCATGAACAAAGCACTGTGGCAAAGCCAGGAAAAAATATTTGTGCCTGGAAGAGGAACCAAGATAAGGAGAAATGTGTGTCTTTACACCTGCATGGGCCAGGGTCAGGAGAAGAACACCCAAGCAGGGTGAAAAAAGCCCCATGTCCTGAGCCTAGGGCTCATGGACATCCTACCCACAGTCACAACTGGCACCACCTGGAGCCTGGGCTCAGTCCCTCCTCCTCAGACCCAAGCAGGACAATACCAAGCTCCCAGCAGCCAGGCAACCTTTCTACAAAGCTACTTGCACACCATCCTCCAGCGCTCACACAGATGAGCAGAGGACTTACAGATTGATGGGTTTTTGCTGTGACGATCTTTACGGCATCAGGATCCCATATAACCAGATCGCTGTCCGAGCCCACCGCTATTCTCCCTTTTCGTGGATACAGGTTGAAGATTTTGGCAGCATTAGTGCTCGTCACGGCCACAAACTGGTTTTCATCCATCTTTCCTGTGGCCTGCTCACACACAAAGAAAACTAAGTCCTTCTTTGGGGAAAGGGTGAGTAAGAGCCCTGGGAAGCACCATCCTCACTCCCACACAAGGTGCTGGCTGGCTGAGCCCAAGCTTCTGAGGCTGATCTTACCAGCCTCTTGGTGCCGGTGCCAGACAGACCAAGAACTGGGGGCACAGTTACAGCTTCTGGATGTTCACCCTGAGCCTGCAACAGCCACCCCTCCTGCTCCAGCTTGATTTGACTCTCAAAGCCAGAGAGGGAACAAGCTGGGTGCCCAGCTCTGTGGGGCAGTAGCATAGGTGTGTAAGATGGCAGCCACCTCTGCCCACTCTGCCCCTTCCCTAGTGGGACTCTCACCACTGCCTTGTCCCAGATGACAGACATTCGTTCCTCTATGCCATTGGTTCCTTCTGGGATCGCTGTGAAGTTGTCTTTTCCAATGGCTTTCTGCGCGGTGCTGAAGGTACAGTGAGCACTTCCCGACACCTGCAGGTCACCACTGAAGAGTGGTGGAACAAACCCACTGTCAGTCGTTTTGCAGTCAGACAGCAACACAGACACGAGGGATATGGATTTCCTCTGGCCATGGGCAGCCCCTGGGTCAGTTTTTTTTACTCTGCACCCTCACTTCCACAGCCCCTCAGCCTGAAGACTTCCACCCGACCCAGCCCCTGGGGCAGCTGTGTCACGTGGGGGCAAGAGACCTCTGACACGCTGTGCTACCCCCCTGAGCATGGACAGCATCCTGTACAAAAGAGAAGTCAACAGCTCAGCTCCTAGGAAACAGGGTGGTGTTTGTGTCAGGCCAGAAGATGTCCTTTCATACCAGACTCCATCATTTGCACAAGTATGAAGAAAAAATCATGCCAGTGCAAGTCACAAAACCCATTTCTGGCAGTTTGTCAGGTCCATGTTAGCGATCCCCCGGCTAACAGAGCAGGCAGCGCGCGCACAATCGGATGTACAAACACAGGCTGAGAGTGGTCTGCGATGGACACACGGCACGTAGACAGGGCCAGGAACACACAGTATCCTCAGCTGCTGTGCTGGCCTTGCCAGTGAGAGGATGAAGTGTAACTGTGCAAGGTCACAGCAAATCACTGAAGTGCTTTTCTTGTCTTTGTTTTCAACAAATCCCTTCTCTACCCCCTCGGCTTCAGGATGAAAAAACAACCTGCCATCCCAGCCAGATGTGCAGGAGCTGTTCCTAAAGATCTCCTGCACCCTGCAGGCTCTGCTATTGCTCACCTGTATAGGCGTGTGAATACATCTGCTTTGTATTTGACTGGGGTCCCCACCAGCCTTGAAACATGTAATGCCCTCCACATTGGTGCAGCATCCTGCAGCATCCTGCAGCATCCTGCAGCATCCCAACGCAGGCAGCCATTCCCCACTTCTCCATCTCAGTGAAAGGTTCCATTAACAAGTCTGTTTTAGCTTGTCCTCATTTCTTTGCCTTCTTCAGGGCATTTAAAATGGTTCATGACTACTGGTATTTTTCTCATCAGTGATGTTAAGCTTACGGTGTCCTCCCTCCACTCTTGAGGATAAACCAACATGGCTTGGAGTCCGAGCCATTTCACTGATCAGTTCATTACATACCTACAGTGAAATGGTTCAGGTTGGACTAACCTCTTTCTTCCCTATCCAGAGTCCACTTTCTCCTAGCAGCATCCTCAGTGGAGCTGTCACTCACCTGGCCAGGAGGGAGTTGATGTAGTCAGGAGTGGTTGGGTCGGGGCTCAGTGGCGGAGAGACCACAAATGCCGCAGCCTTGGCCCAGTTCTTGCTCCAGTAGTGTGTTCCGTCAGTTCCCAGGCTGGCTGTGATGGGCTCACCAAACACCACAATGCCTGGAGAAGGGCACAGAAAGAACAGTGTTTTGGTGGAGCCTGGTGGCATTCTCTGCTCCACAGCACTACCAAACAGCCAGCCATGTCCCGAGAATACCCAGACCCATGCCATCACCATAGGGTCCTCCTGCTCAAGGGCACAGATCCTAGTGCACCAGAATCCCCCTTCACACCTCCTGGGGCAGGGGCAGAGAGCCCACTGAACAGAGCTGTGGACATGCCCACACTTGTGGGGCATCCCTGTGCTCCACCACCACTGACAAATGGAGGGCCCAGCCACCTGAGAAGGCACTCCAAGGGGCCAGCACTTCAAAGGGAGGCCAGAGCTATACGCAGCAGCTCAACCCATCAGCACATGCACTGAACAAAGCATCCTCATTGAGCCCTTCACAGCTGCAGACAAACTGTGGTGTTTAAAGCATTGCTCCTACCTGTGCCCCACATACTGATGTTACCTGACTGACAACAGGAGGTGGCTCCACGTGACCTGCTGCAGTGTCACCCTGCCCTTCCCAAGTCAGGCAAACTCCTAAGCTAACTGCTCCCTAGCAGAAGGGGAAGCACTGCACAGCGCTCAAAGCACAGTGCTGGTCTTGGCAAAACAACCACGAGGACATGGGGACCACATAATCCAGGATCCTGGTGACAGCAGCAGGGCTGAGTGCAGCACCAGCTGCCACTCACCTTTTTTTCTGGCTTGTGAGATGAGGTCAGCAGCACTTTTGCTCATCACTTTAGTCACGTAGAGAGGACAGTTGGTCTGGCTGGCAATAGTGATGGCCCGGAAGACAGCTTCTGCTTCCAGCTGGAAGAGAGGATGGCACACAGCTGCAGAGGAGCACTGGCTGGGCAGGGAGGAGCCCCTGTTACTCTCAGCACACCACAGATTGCTGCAGATACCCTGTGCCCCCGCTTTTACCCTTGACTCCCCCAGGGCAGTTTAATCAGGAAGACCTGAGGGGGGAAGCTTCTGTCTCCCCAGGGCCTGGCCCAAATGGCAGGCTACAGTAACACAATGCCTGGCACAGGGGCACTGCCTGAACCCTGCTCGGGAACCAGCAGAGCTGCATCTGTTTTTTCCACTGCCTGGTTCCAGCTCTCCCAACAGCCCAAGGAGCCCAGGGACTGCTGCCCAGCCTGGCAGCAGGAGGGTCCACCCTTTCGGAGCACTCCCTGCTCCAGGCTGTCCCACAGCTGCAGCAGGGTTAACCAGATGTCCCCTGCCACCCCCGTGGCAGGGTGCAGAGGGCTGCACACTGGCAGGCTGCTTGTCATTGAGGCCTGGACATCCTGCAGTGCAGCTGCTGCTTGCCCCAGCCTGCTGACACCTGCCCCATCTCACTGTCCTGCTGTTAGCAGAGGGTAGATTTCCAGCAGGAGTGATATCTTTGGACTATTACATCAGCCTGTGCTCAGCGCCTGAGCTCAACCCCAGAGATCTCCAAGTGTTTGCTCTACACTTTGGCTTCAAGTGTTGGCTTGAGAAACTTCAAAACAGAAGCCTTAAAAAGACATAATGATCCAGCCCCCAGGGCAATGCCTGGGACCATGCCAGCCGAAATGTCCCAGGGCAGAGAAGCAGAGCACTGCATCCAGACACACATGCACTCCAATGCCTCTCATACTTCTGCAGATCTATTTGCTGTACAGTGAAAAGAGGTTTTCTTCTTAAAGACTCTTTAAATAGGAATTTAAGTGAGAAGCCATTTTTTATCACCACACTTATGGGCTGTAGTAGTTGATGGGGTTTAACATGTGGACAGGAACAAACAGCCATCACTGAATACCCCTCACAGCAGATTACAATCCGGAGCAGCATCATCCTGCCCTACCAAGTGACCACCATCACCTGAGAGAAGTACATGTCTTTAAACCCCACTGAGGTCCCTCCAGGACAGAGAAGACCCACGGAGCTACAGACCACTCTCCTAATGCTTTGCCATCTGCCTGCAGGCTTTATGGGGTAGCAGGGTCATTTGTGGTAGAGTATGTTCTGGAAGAAGGACACTGTTTATTTTCAAAGGCAATGAGATCTGGATTCAGCTGAACAGATAATATCCAGAGCCTTGCACTGTTGTCAGTTGCCTTATACTTTAATGGCATTTCAAGATCAAACACTGAACAATGTTTTATTGGCTCTGGATGAGATCTGCACTGCTTATGGTAACAGGACAGTTCTCAAATCTGGGCACAACCACAGCATCCTGTCATTGCACCTTAGCTTGCCAACCAGTGGTAACAGATTAGAGTCATAAAAATAAATGGCAGCTTACACACGAGGGACTCTGAGCCACTGTATTTGACAATGAGTCTCTTCCCTGCATAGCAAAATGCTTTACACTCTTGTAATTTCAAAGAGAACAAGTACTGTTATTACACTAGGCCATGTACATTGTTACTAGCCCAAATACAGCAGCCAACTTCTTACACTTTTAATTTAAGCCAAATGATTTTATTTCAGCAGGCCCTGAAGTACAAATCTGTCCCTGTGCTTTCCTGCTCAGCTTTGCTATTGTACCAAATTCCTATTGTTTTCTCCTTTCACATGCTGTGGCAAGTCAAAGCACCTCTCAGCAGAGAGTTATGTGAAGGAAACCTATCTAAAATTAGACTCAACTCATATTAATGGACCAGACAGAAAAATCCCTGCAAGCTAAAATTAGAAGTAATCCCATTAGTGTTCTGACAATGATTTGTAACCAGGGAATTCCCCCTCTCTTTCCCTCCCACTCCTTCTACCAATGGCTTTGTCCATCTGACTCTGAAACACACTTCAGAGACTAAGCAGATACAAAGCAGCAAGAGGCTGGAATCTGTCAGCACTTAAACATGAACAGTGAATTCTCAGAGAAACTAAAACTCATCATTAGATTCCTCTTAGGCTTCTCACAGCCATGGAGTCACCTATACAATACAAATGCCCCCAACCCAGCCTCAAAGGCTGCTACAGCCATTTAGACACTTTGGTTGTTTGATTCCTCTCTGTAAGACTCAGAACAAGGGCTTCTATCTCTGCTGGGCAACTCAAGCAAGACTGAGAAATGTTTGTCACAAACATGCACCTCGCTCTTTCTGGGGCTGATGACGAAAAAGACAGCAGTGCCTGTATAAATGGATACCCCCTGGATGTACACATATTCTCCCCTGCCCTGATGCTTGCCTGGTCCCACTAAACACACTGAGCCCTACTGTGACTGGAAAACTCTTCAGTGAAGCAAGGCTGAACTGTCCTCTGCATCTTACCTCCTCAGGTCTGCTCAGCACGTGGCCTTCGGGGCCTGTTATTCCCATCTCCAACATCCTGGCTTGTTCCTAGGACATCAAAAGAACAGAGGGATATTACAGGACTGAAACTATCAGCCAAAAAAGCAGATCCTTCTGTGTCAAGCCCTTCCCTCAAGACCATTACCACCCTATGTCCTGTGAGACCATCAGGCATGGTGAGAGGCTGCTGTATCCTCGAGGGGTTTGAAAGAGGGAAGAGGGGGAAATGGGAGGGCAGGCACCGACTTAAACCTCTTAAATGAAACAAGCACAATGTGGAGACAAAAAATGGCTACAAAACTCCTCATCCTCTCCAATTCCCAGGTCTGTAAAGTGCTACCAATTAGTAACTTTGGGGCATTTTATGATTAGGCAGGTACTAAAATAGAGATAAGCTCTGGCCAATACAATTCCTCTGACCACTCTCAGTTTTCATGTGAAGGAGCTATCCAACTGTGCACTGCAGTTCTAAAAAGTCCAAACAAAACTGATTCTTGTAGTCTGAAAAGATGCTCAAAGAATGACCTCTTGGTTCATGCTCCTTCAACTCCCAAGAACAAGAGAAATAGTTGCAGAGCTTAACTGAGCAATGTCTTCTGTGCCTTAATGAAAATCAAAACATTCGGTTATCCAGCACCAATTACAACACAGCAGGCCAATACACACTACCCACTTGATCACTAAACCACATCCCTCAGAACACTTTCCCTGTGAATCCAGCTTCGTTAGCCACCTATTTGCTTACAAGGAGAAAAGCTCTCTTGTCAAGGCAGTTCTCAATGGACTTTACCTCTCCTGGCTTGTTATGTGCAAGGCAAAGGTCTCTGCCTCTCCACATCACGGACAGCTGCAGCTGGAGCAAACATACCATACTTGATGGATACTCACTTCCATTTAGGTAATTGCCAATTCACTACTTCAGATTCGCTTATGCACAACATATTCACAACAAAAAATCTTCTTAAATTAAATATTGCTGCTGAACGGCAAAGATATCACCTTGCACAGATGTCCAGCTTTAGAGCCATTTTGCTAATGCCCCACATCAAACCTGCCTGGGATAGATTTTCAGTTCTTGCCTGCCGGAAGTAGTTAGTTACCTGTGCAATTATATCCCCATTTTCTGCATGAACTTGAGCTATGGCACCCAGCTCTGCCAGGCAGCTGAATATCTCATACAGCTGAAAGAGAGACAAGAAGAAATGATTACTGAGCAGGCTGCCCATGGCCCTGACACCGCTCATGGCCCTTCCATCCATGCCCCTGGCAGCAGCAGGACCCAGTGTAGCCATGCCAGGCAGAGCTCTGGCCGCGCCAGGACCAGCTCCCTGAAGGATGCAGTCACCAGCAGATGCTCTTGGTGATCTCCAAACTAGACCTGTGCCTCTGCCTGCAGAGCAGGAGCCCAGCCAGCCGACAGCACAGCCTGGGGTAGACCTGCACTGGCAGGCCAGGGTGGAGGAGAGGAGCAGCAAAGCCTGGCCAGGGGCAGCAGCCACCAGCCTTATGAGCTGCCCCATGCCCACCATGGCTGCCACCCCCCCCGCTCCTTGAATCAACACAACCATAGTGGTGCAGGGGGTCTCACCTCGGTGTTGGACATCTGGTACAAATCCTTGTAGGCCATGTACACCATGAAGGAGTTAACGCCTGGGACAGGGCAGAGAGGAGAGAGAGGTGAGCTTCGAAGGTTAGGCTGCCTGCTCTGGCCACCCTCCCCACCAGCGGCCCTGGGGGGCACAGCCCCTGCTGGCAGCCATGCAAGACCTCGTGGGCGCCCAACAGCACAGCCACCACATGCCCTCCCTGGCCAGGGGACAGGGCTGGCCAAGGCCAGGCAGGGAGCAGCAGACAACAAACCTTTCTCCTGGACCATGGTGTGCAGCTCCTGCCTGACGCGGTCGCTCCAGCGTGGGATGTCCACATGCAGTGCGTAGTCGCAGCAGGCCTTGCCATCAGCCCACTCCCGCCACCGCTCCAGCGCCTCGGCCAGGCTGGACTCCGGCTCTGGCACCACGTGATCCACTGCAGGGGCACAGCACAGGAAGGGCTGGGCAAGGGCTCCCCAGCTGGGCCACGCCACTGTGGCCTGGCAGCTCCACCACCCCAGGCTGGTCTCCTCAACAGCTTCAGGGCAGCTCCCAAGAGGATCCTGTCACCTTCATAACATGCCTTGGCTCCTCAAGTGCATTTATTGGCAGAGCCTTTGCTTAATGGCCTCCGGCACAGGACCAGAGGTTTTTACACGCTTCTGCTGAGAAACTGGCTGGAAGCTGAAGAGCCTTGTCTTTCCCCATCCCTACTCCCACCCCATTAGCACACAGCCTCCTCCTACACTGCAACACTAATGCACCTTTTATTGCCCACCATGGAATCTCCACACCTTACCACAGACCATTTCACAAAATATATTTTTTGGCACAGAGGAAGGAAAAACAGTGGGGGGAGGACAAGGAACCCAGCCCTTTATTGGAAGGATCAACACTTGCTCCTGCATCCCAAGAAACCCTGCAGTGCACACAGCTGTAACCACTGCACAGGACAACACCTGGACCGCAAACCAGTGCACAGCCATAGCATTCTCCAGGGAAGGACCTCAGAATTCCCTTTCCTTTTTTGTTAGCACTGTTTATTTTCAAGCACTGTGGGATGCCAGCACACTGCTCTGTTCCTCTGCTCAGAGCCATCTGAGCACCATGCTGCCCTACTTTTATTTTGAAGAGAAGTTATGCCATTGTTCCTTTTTGAGGGTCCCAGGGGCAACAGTGGCTGCAGACAAGCACTGCAGAACACAGGACCTGCAAGGGCACGGGGTCCTACACACACATCCTGTTCTATCACTTCATCATTACTAAGGATCCAAAGATTCATCCCAATCCTTACTCCCTAGACTGCATTGACAGAGATCACAGAAAATATGAACACACTGTCATGGACTTGGAAGACAAAGAAGACTGAGAAAAGCAAAGAAAAAAGAAAGAACTGGGTAATCCTGCAGGAGTGCTGGGTGGTGTCATGCACAGGCCATGCCTGCTGCACTTACTGATCATGGTGGTTCCACCAGCCAGAGCTGCTTTTGTTCCTTGGAAGAAATCATCCACAGCGGTCATTCCCTTGTATGGCATCTGCAGGCGAGTGTGGACATCAATTCCTCCAGGGATCACCATCTTCCCATTGGCTTCTACGGTTTTGACCCCTCCAGGAACAATCAGGTTGTCTCCGATCTGCCTGATGAGATCACACCAAGGTACTCACACAAAGGAAAACCAACCACAACATAACCTCTGAACAGCTCAGCCAGGGACTGCCAGGGCAGCTCCCTGCCAGCAGGAACACCCCACTCTGTCCTGCTCCCAGACCCAGGCTTGCCAGAGCCGGCAGAGCAAAATCACTCCACTCTGCAGCAACGTGCAGGACTGTCTGGCTTGCTTACACCCATGCTGTGCTTAGTCCAGGGGTGGCTGCCATCTGTCCAGTTGTCTCTGCAGTGTGTGATGAGAACCTGCCTAGGACACCTCATACCCTACAGGCTCAGGAAACGGGCTCCAGCACGCATTTCCAGCATAGCAGTCCTAACTGCTCACACAGGGTGCATGCTCACAAAACCCAACACCAGCCCTGCTTCCCAGTGAGCTACACCCCTAATCTCTCCTGTCTCCTGTCCTTCTGCCCACCTTAAGTAAGGCTCAAGCTTGAGCTTACTTAGAGAGAAAGATGATTTCCACTGTAATGCCGCAGCTGCTAGGCCAGCTCGGGGCTCATCAGGGACTTGCAATGCTGCTCACAGCACAAAGTCCCAAGAGTGAAGGGACTCCTGGGAGCTGGGAAATAGCTCAGCAAGTGCCCAGCCTGACTGGCTGCAGCCTGCTGGGCTCACAGCACAGCCTGCAAGCTCTGGGCTCACCGTCTTCCCAAGAAGTGTACTGTTCTCCCCTCTCACCTTGTCTCTTCTGTGGCCCTGAAGGACAGCTTTGCTATCAGCAGGGCCACACTGTAGTGAAGGCAGCTAAAATCACAAATACCTAAAAATATCTTCTGAAAACAGGAAATCTAGAGAGTTCCAGTATAAATCCACCAGTAACCTAATACACAACTATAGTGCCCTGGAGCCTGTCCTGTTCGAGCACAACTCGACGTACCCAGCTCTCCTGCAGGCCAAGTCACCTGAACCTCAGCATTCCCCTTCTCAGCTCGTCCCCTCAACCCCTTTATGTGTCCATATGTACAACTCAGCCTTCAAATCTCTTCCTACAGAAATCCTACTTTCATCAAGCCTTTCTCAGTCTTCCTTGATACATCAAGATTAAAGATAAGTTGGTTTTAGTGGAAAACTTCTGATTTCCTTGGCACACTGGGGAGGTAAAAATGAGAAGCAAATTCCATTTCTGCATTTCATTCAAGCTGAGTCACTTTGCAGGTTTTTTTTTCCCTAGCGTAACAAAAATTCTCCGGACAGAACTGCTCACTTTACGGTCCTCACAGCCGTAAACCAGCAGCTCTTCCCACTGCTTTTATGGAGATGAATCCATCACTAAAGGTTTTTAATTGCTCATTGTATTCTTACCAGAATTCAATTGTAAGAGCATTTAGCTTCCAAGGCAGTGAAATTCTGTGGCCTCCAGGCTGTAGATGAGGCTCAGTCATTTGCCCAAGCATACTCACAAAGTCTGTGCCATAGCAACACCTGAAGCTGGCTCTGATCCCTGCCTGTGTACAAGTACTTGTCAATCACAAATGGTCTTGTCCACCAGATAAAAATACAGTCACACTTTTTGAAGTATTCATCTGCTGCTGGATTTTTAACGTATACCACCCTGGGAAGGCTGGATATTTAACTCTAACCATAGAGCAAGCAATGCCTTTTCAAGTCTCTCTGCTATGAACGATCATGGTTCTTTCACTTCACCCAGGGTGGAGCAGGCCCCAACACAATACCTTTGCCAAGTTTGAATGGCAGCCTTTAAACAATGGAGCTATTCCTGCAGCTCTGAGACATACCCGAAGAAGCTGGGGGAACCCAGAGGTTTCCCTGCAATTCCTGGAAATCTCAAGGATGCAGATGACTTGCAGCACAGCACTGTCCTTGTTAGTGCTCACAAACAGGATCCTGTCTGGAGTCATTCATGCTAATACGGTTAACACGGGGAAGAACAGAAGTCAAAGATAAACCTTGTTCCTGGTGCAATTAGACACAACTTTGCTGTACAATGGACACAGTATCACAATCCCACAAGCCTGACAGCAATTCAGTCACTGGAGTTCCTCTGAAAACACATCAGACAATCACATCTGTGCTCAAACACTGCAGAGAGCTGAGCCTCTGAATAGAGAGGGTTATCAAGCCTTACTGCCTGGCAACTTGGGTACAGACCACATCCACAAAAAGCCAGTAACCACTCAATCTGAAGCTGGTTTAAGGGGAGATGGAGGTAAGAGAAATCCCATACTTACTTTATGAGGCCATCCTCCATGTAAATGTCAGCATAGAATGACTGGTCATCATTGACTATTCGCCCTCCTTTAATAAGGAGACGATCACTCTGAAAAGGGAAGAGCACAGCAGTTGTCAGCAGCAGGTAACACATGTGCTTCATTCACTTTTGACTGTGAGAGTGGTTATACACTGGAATAGGTTGCCCAGGGAGGTTGCGGATGTCCTAACCCTGGCAGTATTCAAAGCCAGGTTGGTCAAGTCCTTGAGCAACCTGGTCTAGTGGGAGGTGTCCCACTACAGGGGGTTGGGACTACATGATCTTCAAGGTCCATTCCAACCCCTTAACCTATTACGATTTTATGATTCTCAGCACTCTGTAAAGGCGCTCTCCCACTGCTCACCTCAACCGCCGATGCTGCAGAAAGGTCACTGGACCTGTGCTAACACTCCAAACAACAGTGCAGGAGCAAGGACTGAAAATGTCATACTCCTAAAGCTGTTTCTAAATGGGAGAGGGGGCTGCCAGAAATACCACTGAGGCAGACTGAGCACAAGGGAGAGTCACTGGGGACACAGCAAATATGCTTCCATAAAATACAGAGAGAAGTCAAAAGCTTCCTGCGCTGGGACATTATGCACATAACTCTGCGGGCAGCATGAGCCACACATCAGTATTTAGAGCAAGTTTGTATTAAGGGCATGTCCTTTAACCTTATCCAGATACCATGTAAAGTTAGTTGCATTAAAGAAGACAAGTTACTCTCTCCTCTGTTACCACCTTGCAAAGACCACCAACAGGACAGGCAACTGGCTGGGAATCTGTCCCTCTCCTGCTGTGCTTGGGGTAATGTTTCTGAGGCGTTTCACAGGTCTACACAAAACCCAGGAGGCGCTGGACTGCACTCCAGTCTCATGATTTACCACCTCCTCTGTTCTCCTTTCTATTGACCGAAGTGACCAGCAGCCTTCTCTGAAGGAGCACAGCCAGACAGCAGAGGAACACCCCAACCAGGACTGTGCTTATGCTCTTCCTGCATTGACACTTTTGGACCAGACAACACTGATGGGAGACAATGGACACTGTCCTGTGGGGAACAGACCCTGTGCAGAGGAACTGGGACGGCTGAGGTCCTGCTCTTCTACCTACCTTCACCTGCACAAGTCCACACAAGCAGCTGCAGGCAGTACGGGGGCAAACCACCTGATCTCACATATGCCTGCCATGGATTCAGGTGACACAGGCTGACTGCTGTGCCAGAGAACATGTTGTCTACCTGACTGCTTAAAATACCTCCAATAACTCTTCAGCTCTTGATCACGCCTTACATTCCTCTCTGTTACCCCTGGTGCCCACAGCCCAAGTTTTGGCATGTAAATACAATCCCCCTTCCACAGCCTGAGCCTGGACAAGAACCGACCGGAGCCTTCAGCAGGGCTCACATGCCAGCCTCACCCTGTGACGCTCTTGCATGGTTAATTGCTCTGCAGGGAAAAGGGTTTGCTCTCCATCCGCCGCCCTTGGGGCAATTTCTGAAGTATCGCCACGGTGGTGGGAACTTGCAGCTTCCTGTCAACAGAAGGATGCAAAGAATACTCCCGCGTCCCGGCAGTAGCCAAAGCCCAGAGCCCCGCGTGCATTTTTCCAGCAATCTCATCCACACGCAGCCGAGACAAAGGAACTGGGTGGGGAAAGGAGGGGAATGCCGGCGCTGCTGCAGCTCAGCGCTGCTGCAGCTCAGCGCGGCGCGGGGCCACAGCCGCCGGCTCCCGGCACTGCCCCGGTGAGGGCCGCCCCACGGCCCTACCGATGGCCGGCAACCCCAGCCCCGGCAAGGGGGATTCACCTTCCCGGCCCGGCACAGCCCGTAAGGAGCCTCGCCTTCCACCAGGACAAGAGCTCAGCTGAGTTGTTCCCGGTTCTCCTGCCACTCACCATCTTCTCCAACAAGCAGACCCGGGGTCAGCCCCCCTTCTTCCCTGACCCAAGCTAACACATCGGGCAGAGGGCTGCTCAAACCGTGCTGTCTAAGGGGGCTCTGGACGCAAGGGCGCGTTGCTGGTCACAGCCCCCCACGCACACCTCCTTCAAACATGCTCCACTGACACACCTCCATGACCACACAGGGATACTGGTCTTGACCAGCGACCTGGGGGACCACAGCCACCTCTCAGGAGCAGCTGAGGCACAAGGACAGCTGGTGTGCGCTGGCCTGGCAGCCCCAGGTGCTTGGGCTAGGGCACGGCTGTGCTACACCTCTCCCCACGGGGCATATGCTGGGCAACGCTCAGCTTTGGGGCTGAGGACCCTGAGCACAAACACGATAAGAAAAAAAAGTCTCCCTGCCCAGATCTACTAACAGCCCTCCATTTTTTTTGTCTTGCCCTCCCAAATTCCTGGAGCTGGTTCTCACTAGAGTGTGGGAGCACCAGCAAATACTGATGCCGGCCTGCCCTTCCCTGTACATCAGAAAATAGGAAGCCAGGGGAGTCAGGCACAGGCAGCACAGGGGCAGGAGACTGTCACATCGACAATCACTGAATAAACTGTTAATATGAGCTCAGGAAATATGCCTGCTCCACACTCACAAGTGGTCATTCTGTGGCAGATGTGAAGGGCTGCTCAGTGCTAACTCTCTTAGTACACAAAATTGAGAGATCCACAGTGGCTGAAGCACAAACAAGGCACCCATTCAGGAGATCAGGCACTGCTAGAACCCATCGTGCCCACCCCACAGTGAAGGGACTGCACCAGCACCCACCCACTGACTGCAAGGAAAAAATGCAACAAAGTTGAATAAGGAAAATCCAAGTGACACGCCTACAGGCTCTGGCATCCTTCAGGAGTGCCCCCAGGTGTCAAGAGGCAGGGGAAGAAGAAAGGAAGAAAATGAAACAGTTATGAGGAAACGAGCCTGATTTAATAGCCAGGCTTCTGCAATGCACGCTTCCAGAGCAGCCCCAGACCACAATAAAAGCACTGTTCCCCTATCAGGGCCCACTGTGCCTCTGCACACCCACCACGGCTCCTGCCAGCCAGTGTCAGGCTGTGTCATCAGCCACTGTCAGCAGAGGGAAAAGCCCTCCTGCACCAGGAGCCACAGGGCATGGTCAGGGAGAGAGCAGCTACTTCCCGAGCCCCGGCCACTGCCCAGCACAGCCTCTGGGCGAAGGGCACTGAAGCAGCAGTGAGCGTGAGATGCTGCGCAGACCGTGGCTGCACGTGGCTCTGCCTGACCGCTGGCACTGACCTGTCAGGCTCATTGGCCTGACCTCCACCGCTGACAGTGCCTCCAAAGTACTCAGGCAGCCAGTGACAGCTCATCTGTCACCAGTGTGGTGCTTTCTGTGAGGATCCATTTCTGCAGGCACAAGGGATGCCTACGAGGCCAAGCCTGGAGCTTCCCTCCAGCTCAGCTCTGCCAAAACCTTCTGGATTCACCACCAGCCCTCAACACCTCTCCATGCTGGTAAGCCTTTATGCAGAACTCTCCTTGCCTCTCTGTTTGCATTTGGGATCAAGCTTTCAAGCCCATTACCCATTCTCTCATGCCCACAGTCTGCTCCTGATGCCCTTAAGCATCACCTGGTCATTTTGAGATCCCAAGGTATCGGGTGGTCTCTTAACATTTTTCAGAGTGATGCTGCAGAAAGAAAGGCAGGCAGCACTTCCAGAAGGCTGCTGAACCCAGCCAAGAACAGTGCTCACCTCGTTAACAAAGCACAAGAGCATAATTAGGGGAGCATAGAAGCAGGTGTATGGTTTTACTGCTTTTTCCCTTGTAAAAGAAGAGACACGTAATTGCAGTGGTGTTTCATCAGAAGCTCATGTTTCCTCCTTACTAATGTACCACACAACAGCACGGAAGAAACCCTGGCTAGAGTCACAGGGAGAGACAGTTAGCTGCCAGCTACACCGTGATTCCCTGCCGTCTGTGGCTAAGAAATTACATACCAATAGCCACCAGTTTACCAAAATCTGTCTAGTCAGTAACTGAGGCTTTCCTCCCCACTTGTACCTGATACAACATACTGGCCATCCCTATACAGACCTCCTTGTTTTTAGAGATGGCAGAGACATCACAGAGATGGTGTGTGTGGGCTCCTGCAGGGGGACTGGAGTGGGCATGGCTCACACCAAGAAAAAAATATGGGATCTCCAGTCTACCTGGCCTAGGAAAGGATTTTATGACAAAAGCACAAAGACTGAGTAATTTTGACTCAGCCAACAGTTCTGTTAACAGCTATTTTGTGAAAGCAGGACAAGATTTTAGTCTTCCACCTCTCTTTCTGCAGAAAAATGTACTGTGGACAGCAAGAGGGGAAATACTTTGATTGCCTTTCCAAACAGCCAAAGAAAAGGAACCAATAAAAAGTCTGTCAACAGACACACAAGATCTGAAATCACTGTTCTCCTGAGCAGGGCACCCCAGCATCAGCACACATGTGGAAAGTTAATACCATGTTTAGTGGTCTCTGATGCATGGTGCACAACACAAGACAGTGAAGAGCAACACATCTATACCAAGCAACACATCCAGTGATGAAGCCATCACTGAGAAAGCCAAAGCCTTGGCTAACCTCCCCTCCCTGTGTTTTCTCCACTGCGCAACTGACAGACACGCCTGTACTTCCCAGTCTTCCATCAATGACTACAGTCTTGCCTGTCACGCTGTCACACACAGCTTTTGACCAGGCTTTTACAACTCACGTTGGGAATAATTTGCACAGAAATTTACCTCACACTAACACGTGCACCACTCACTCATGATCCCGGCCTCTCCACTAAAATGGCTGTACTAGAAAAGATAAGAAACTGCTGCAAACAGATACAACAGGCAAACTGTGGTTTTTCAGATGTTACTGGCAGAAACCAACTACAAATACTGACTGCAGCACTGTTGAGTACAAGAGGAACCAAGAGAGAGTGTTTCTGCATCTCCAGAAACACATTAGGCAGTTGAAACAATAGCTGTTGGGAAGTACAAATACCCAGTTTTCCAATATATCCTTCATCAAAGCCCAACCTGCCCATTGCTTGGGTGACAGAAGCGAGGAAGGCACTGCTCCTCTTGTTTGTAAGCTCTGTCCTTGCTTCAGTGCTGTCAGCTCTGAGATCTATAGGTGAGTTACCTGCCAGGGGAAGTGGCTTCTGTTATTCTCTGTATAATCTCATGCTCCAGACCTCCCCCACCTCGAACACAATGCTTTAGATGCTTTAAAGGTAATGGGACAACAAACTCTCAAACCTCTCTCTACTAACAAACACAGCTTAGGTGACAATCTGCCATCCCCATCAGCTGCTACCTGTACTGACATGCAAGAAGATTCTGGGGCAGAAATCTAGAAAGGAGGAATAAACAATGCCAACAGTGCTCGGGGGGGGGCACAGTCGGTGGAAAAGGACAAAACCAACTTTTTTCTAGGGAAGACACTGGAGCTGAGCTTTTATTTCTGCCACTCCATACTAAAACAGAGGAGGCCATCCACCACCTGACTTCACTTCATTGCCTCCCCTGAGTCCCCTGGTCATTTGACCAGAATTCCACGGCTTTGTCTTCCAGTCCAGCCAGAATATGATAATGCTGCAGAACAGAGCCAGTGAGTCAAGCTGTAGAAGTCAAGAGGAGAGAGCTACCTGTAACATCAGTGACACAGACACCATATGCCTGCAGCATTTTCAGCTTCAGCAGAAAAGGAAAGGATTTAATAGGGATAAATCAAGCAGCTTGGGAGATTTTGTTACCACTGAGGTGAGAGAGCTCCCATTGGACACCAGAGGAGCAGGCACAAGCCCTGCATACTGATAAAGCATATCATAAAGAAAAAGCTCCAGAGAATGGGAGAAATCCCACCTGCAGCAGCAGTTGAGGTGTCTCCATGGTGGTCTAAGGATACAGAAAAGGCAAGATGTGTAAAGCCATAATATTGCTTGTGAAAGCAACTGAATCTAGGCTGACAAAGGAATTTCTCTTTACAATGGTCGAGATCTTAGTGCTTCTTTGGGAGCGTTTTGTTCATCTTTGTACATGCAAAAGAATAATGGAAGTCAAGTGCTTTGCTTTCCCTTTTTCTTCAGAGGGCCAGAGCTGTCCTCAATAGAAAATTCAGGAGCTACAGCGAAAAGCCAGCGAAAAGCCAACAAGATGAAAGACCAGACTGCCTTCCCAGGAGCAAGCCCTCTGCGGCCTCTGCAGGGCGAGCCCTGGAGCAGAGCTGCCACGGCAGAGAACAGAGCAGGAAAGCCCCAGAGGGAGCGGCACGGCAGGGTACTGGGGGGACCGGGGCTCCCGCAGCTTCAGGTCCAACCCACGAGCCGCCCCCTCTCCCGGGCGGGCCGGGGCAGGCGGGTCCCTGAGCGCTGCAGCGGCACCGCCGCACCTGATACGGCGAGACCGAGGAGCTGCTCGGCGGGGACACCGAGCGTGGGGAGCGCCCTGCGGGAGGCCGGGGCAGCCGCCCGCCCCCTCCGGCCCCGCCCGGGGGGAACCCCCCACCGGCATCGGGTACCGCCGGGCACCGGCCACCGCAGACGCTCCATCCCGGGCTGCGCCCGCGGGGGCGCGGGCTCTGCCCAGCTCAATTCACCGGCGGGGCCGGGACACCTGCGCGGGCGGCGGCTCTTTGTTTGCGCGCCGCCGCCGCCCCGCTCCGACCCGCAACGCCGGACGCCGGCACCGAGCTTCCCCCCCGCCCCACGGG
>VZRV01009507.1:393268-403592 GCA_013398115.1 Falcunculus frontatus
GGCACCGACACCGGGCACCGACACCGGGCACCGACACCGGGCACCGACACCGGCTTCGGGAACCGGGCACCGACACCGGGCACCGACACCGGCTTCGGGAACAGGCACCGACACCGGGCACTGACATCGGCTTCGGGAACCGGGCACCAGCTTCGGGCACCGACACCGGGCACCGGCACAGGCTTCGGGAACCGGCACCAGGCACCAGCATCGAGCACCGACACCGGCCCCAGGCACCGACGCTTCCAGTCTGCATCTGCTCGCAGCCTGCAGGGGCGGCACAGGGGAGCAGCCACAAGCAGGGCTCCGTGCTGGCCAAGACTTTCCATGTAACACTGGCAAGTACAATGAACGAGGTCTCTAACAGAATAGGCTGTCTCGGGCTGCTGGCATGCACCTGCATCACCTCAAACTTTCTTTCACATGCACAAGAATTGGAAACATTAAAAAATAATAAAATACACCACACATCTGCCTTTCGGGGATCCTACATGCCATGCAAACACTACAAGTGTTGGAAGCACTCTTCCAAGAACTTCTTCCCTTTTCTCTGCTGTGACTTTGGTAGGAAGGCTTAAATGGTGGAATTGTTTACAAGTACTCAGTGTGTGCTGAAGCAGACGATGCTGAGCCTGACCCACAGCTGGCCAGGACCACGCCAGCAAGAGCTGTACCACAATCGGATGAAGCTGTCTACCCTTTCCTCCTTGCCACAATCCATTGTGCTTCCAGCAGGTCCCAAGAAGCATGGCCAGCTTGAACCTTGCTTTCTCTTCCAGGCCAGCTGTGACTCCATTCATGTGCAGAGCTCTGAACACCATCAGCATGATGTTCCACCAGATCCTGCTGCCAGGCAGCTCCACTAGGAAAATCTTCCAGCCACAACTGCCACAGACATTGCTGTAAATCCAATTTCTACTTCCTGGCAGAAAAACAAGCCATCTGACCTGGGTGACCAACACCCAAACCCTCTCTCCAGTTTGCTTTCTGAACTAGAACCTAACAATAGCATCAGGGGCCTGACAAGCACCCTGCTCACCAGTGCATGCACAGGCAGAGCCATCTCACAGCACAACCCGACACTGCACCCAACTTTGACTGCTACGAAGCCCTGGGAGAAGCAGGTGACAGCAGCATGGACTGTCAGTACCATGTGCTCTACAGCAACCCAGCCTAAAGCTTTTATTACCCACTGAGTCTCTTACTCTGTGTGCTTCTGCTGAAGTTCTTGGATAGTTTTACTGGATATGTATTTATTCTAAACCCAAAAACCTTTCACCAGTTTGAAGTCAAAGTCAGCAGATGCTCAACAACTTACTTTTTACTACCAGGACTGTGAGAATATTGACTAATTGCAAGGGCTGCTGGCCCTTCTATTTCCCTGTCCCAGCTCCTATGCCACTGCTGGTGAGCTGCTGCACCCCTGCAGTAAGCAAGAGACGGCTGGAAACCTTCCCCTCCATGGCAGATCCATGGGCAGGGGATGTCTGCAAGCACCAGGCAGGGAATGGGGGAGCAGTGCTGTGCCAGAGCCTCTGCAATTAAGAAGCCTGTGGGGAGAAGATCAGGTACCAGACCACACTGTTCTTGTCACAAGACTGCAATGCTTCAAGAACAGGTCCTGGTCTCTACTGAAATTACACTGGCTGGGGCGGTGAGAAAGAGCCTCAACTTCTATCACCAAACCTCTCAAAACTTCACTCATGCATTTTCTGGAAAGTTTATGAGTATCCCCATGCCTGGTGGTGCCACATTAACTTTGTCTAGACTCAGTAACAGAAAGAGCAGCAGTTAATTAGTTAATAACAGATAAATGACTATGCAGATGCTGCTGACTTCAACACTTGGACAGTTTCAAGAGCTGAGCTTGCATCAGCCCCCTGGATGCTGGCCAGCCACAGTGACTTCAGACCCCTCGTTTGAAGAGATGTGCTTTCCTCGTGGTTGCTATGTGACGCTCACACAAATACAATCAAACACCCTGCCCTGGGCCCAAAACATTCAAAACAGAAAAAAACTTTTTCCATAGGATCTCTTCCAGGTGCAGTGTGTGAGGCGCTGCTCACATGCTTCAAAATATCCTCTATGAGAAGCATGGTCAATTTGAAAGTTACTTAAAATGGCAATCCTCAGAGCTCAAAACCTCCTCATGGCAGCAGATGTTTGTGGACAGCCACGAGTGACAGGAGCAGGATGAGGAGCCACCAGTGGTGTGAACACGGAATAGAAGGCCCATGCTGCTGCAAGGACTTTGGCACCAAAAACAAACAGACCCATCTCTGACTGTGGCCCACCAACGCTCAGCAGCCTGGCTCAAACCCCCTCTGTGGGGACCAAGAGGCTCCTGACCCAGCTCTAATGCAAAGGACAAAAGCAGATCCCACCAGCCCTATGTGTCTGTGACCAATGACTCTTATACAGGCACAACCAACGTTCAGTGAATACCACCAGTCATTAAACAATCTGGGCTCAAATATCATAATGTTCAGCAGATTTGCCAGGCCAGCCTGTCCCCATGCATACAATCTCCTCCTCCCCATACATATTCTTTGCATGAAACCATCCCCTCTGCTCTCCTAGCAGATGAGTTTTCAGGGGTTAGGTTACCTCAGAGGCAGTGAATCCAAGGGACAGAAAACACCATCCCTGAACCAAAGTGGGAAATCCCGTGCCCCCAGAACAGTTCCTGCATCCCGCAGGCACAAAGAGAAGGTGTCCTGGCAAGGGAGAAGCTCTTTCTTCTCTTTGCCAGGAATAAATGATGTTGAAACCAAACATGTCAAATGGAATACACTAATATGTGTACACAAGTGACTGCTGCTTCAAGGCCAATTAATTCAATTCTAGCCTGATGCTGCAGAGAAATAAAGTGCCCTTGAGCTGGGAGGCTCAACAAGTGTTCTTCCTCTCCTGGGACTGGGTCGGCTCAGTGACCCATACGATGCCAGGACTGGGAGGAAGCTGCAAGCTGTGGGGGCTGGCCCAGCACAGTATGGGACCAGTCACTGCTGGGGCCCCTGTCCCTCTGTTCAGCACCGCTGCCAGCAGCAGCAGTGACCAGCTGACAGGTTTCACCCCTGACAGCTCTGCTGGAGAAATCACCTCTCTCCAGTTCCTCCTTCAAAAGGCACAGTGGAAATGATCATGCTGCAGGCAGTGGCATCCCTCCCTCTTCCTGCTGCACCTGGGCTGGAAGAGCCTGCTCACCCAGAGGGCCATCCCTGGAAAAATGCCAATGCCAAGTCTGCAGGGACATGGCTCCCACTTCACTCTTGGCTTCTTCTGTGGCATGAGCTCTGGCTGCACAAGAGCTTCTGTATTTCCACTGAAACAACTCAGTTCCATCTCAGCACAGATGGGTCAGCCGGAGTCCCTAAAACACAGGCACCCATCTAAACCCCTTTAACATGCAGAGCAAGAACTAGAAAGGTCTGAACCCTCTACTTAGCATCACTTTTCCCCCCCCTGAGCTGTACAGAAACATCTGACACTGGATTCAAATCTGTGTGCTGTAAAATGGAGCTCAGCTGTTCCCAGGAGGGCAATGGAAAAGATGCTGCTGGATCGAACCCACAGCCGAGAGCCAGCCCAGCTGAACAAGCCAAGGTGCAGCTGTAATTTCCAGCTTCTCGACCCTGTCTCCAGGAAGGCTGCTGACATGTTTGGGTTTTGTTTCTTTCTCCCATTTAGTCCAGCCACCTGCAACAACTGCTCCCCGGCAGAACAATCAACCTTCTCTGCTTTCCACCTCTTAGCAGAGGTGACGAGGTCCATGTAGGGAAATCTTTTGCCTGAAATAAAGCAACAGAGCACATGTAGCTCCAGATGATCTCCACCATGGTTTTCCTCAGTATCAGGGCTTTCAGTGACCAGATTTGTTCTCACCTGGACCATCTCTGAAGAGCAGACCAAACACAGGAAATTACTTTTCTGGGTCTCATCACAAAACCTCCCTGTTTTTGTTGCCATTTGCAATGGCACTGACACTCTACAGTCTTTCTCTAGGTCTGTTCGCTTATACTTTTGAGCAAATCTCTTTTTGTCCTTCCTGGCTCACGTCTCTGAGCCTTCCACACCACATCAGGATGGTTCCTTCCCAGCTGATATTCACAACATCACTGTCACCTGCACACATGCTGTACCTCTCCTTTCAGGTCACTAAAGATACTGGAGAAAAGTCACTTCCAGCACAAATACAGACAGCTCCCCGCTAAACAAGTTGTGCACCCTCCCTTTAAGCCCCACACAATTTTCCTGCGGAGCCATATCTCCCAAGCCAATTCCAAGCTCCCACTCTGGTGCAGGCATCCCAGCTAACAGGGTGCACACAGGGCCAGACCATTTCAGGGTCCCCTCCCTTCACACACAAGTGCTCAGCTTCTTCTGGCTGCCTCAACCTACGTGTCTGGTGCGGAGGGTGCCACCAGTTGGCCACTGCCCAGCCACTGTGGGACTTCAGCTGCTTGGACAGGATGCCAAGAAAAATCTTCCTGCCAAAGGAAAGCAGCATGAGCACCACAAAGCACCCCCTGCCCTCCCTGAGCAGGGCAGCACAGCTCTGAGTGACCACCTCAGGACTGCACTGAATCCTCCTGAAGGAGCCGTGTCTCAGCATCTGGCAAGGCACCGTCCACTGGGAAACAAAAGCCCCCAAAAGCTGGTCCACCTTGTGGCTGCACATTTCAGAGACAAACACTTCTCCAGTCTGGGCAGGCAGAGCCATGCAGTTCTGGCCTGCTGGAGGTACTAACATCTTAGATAAAAAGAAAAGGAAAAGATTATTTTGGACAGAGCCAACTATTTTGCTGCAGACAAACCACAATGTTTCATTTCAATTTAAACCTACTGAAGTTTGCATTTGACACTTTCAACTATGTTAATTAAAAATGCTTAGAGGAGTTTCCAACAACAAAGCCTCTTCCAAATGAGAAAGCAGTGAGCCTTGCCTTGCAAATCTCAAATCTGAAGTGTC
Source organism: Falcunculus frontatus (assembly GCA_013398115.1). NCBI lineage: Eukaryota > Metazoa > Chordata > Aves > Passeriformes > Falcunculus > Falcunculus frontatus. The sequence continues at coordinate 398,241 of VZRV01009507.1, forward strand.
ACACAAATTTGTGAGAACAAGAACCATGTCCACATGGCTCACGCAGTTAGTTTGGCTCCCAATGTTTGTGGATTGACTACTACCTGCCAAGAGGTGACACCTCTCCAACACCCATGTCAGGACCACAGATGCCCAGGAAACCAGCTCTTCATCCCTCTGCCTCATCCTACTGTGGTGTGGCAGGGACAGAGGCCCCCCATCAGCCATGTCAGAGGAGAGATGCTGCTGCATCACTGATGCCCTGTCCTGCTGCATTGCTGTTGTCATGTCCTGCTGCAGGTGATTTCCTTGTGGCTAACCCCCACCAGAGCACTGAGTGAGCCCACAGCTGGCCTGCGGACCACAGGAGAAGCTAATCACAGCTACTCTGGAAGCTGCTCCTGAAAACAGCTTTCCTGATGAAGCACCAGGGGAAGCCTTTCTGTGTTTTCTGATAACCTCAGAAAACATATACAGTATAAAAAGAAGCATCATCTCTCCTACCTGCTACAACGGGCTATCACTAGAGAATCTTGCATGTGGTACTTCATGGCATGCTTGGTGATGCCCACTGCTCCCCTAAAATGTACCACGGCCACGTTCTCCTATTAATTGTTCAATGTGGAGAAAAAATATCACAGAGCTTTTATTTTAAACAGAAGTCTCCTGGGGCATTATTTTACAAAAGTAAAGAGCATTATAAGCCCTATCATGGATGTAGAAAAGAACTCCTCACCCTGCTTATGAGCCCCTTTTAAACCACCCTTTTAGACCAGAATCCCTCTCAACATCAGGGTCGTGGCACTAGAGAAAGATACCAAGAGAAACCCTCCTCTGGCAGGTCGTGCCAGCAGTCTACCCAGAGCCCCTGCCATGTTGCTGAGGATACCTGCTTCAAGCAGGCTGAGAACAGGCTGCATCAATGTGGGGCTGGCTATCTGTTTCATACCTGGCTGCAAAACCCAGTTTCTTTTCTGCTTAAAAATTCCATAAAGACTAACATGTCCTGGGAAGAGCATGAGTTTTTCAAGACCACATCAGCCCAAAATAACACGCACAGCATCGTATCAAAGCCCTGGCAGTGCAAGACTGGCCGGCCACCTCCATGCCCCAGATGCAGTGGCCAGGTACCCCAGAGGCCACTCCTGCCTGCCAGCCAGCTCCCTGCTCCCACTGCACTGCCCACACACCAGGGCCAGCCACTTCCAAAGCCTTGACCATCCTGAGCTGAGAACAAGGACAGAAGGAAACCAAGGACTATTGCCACAAGGTAGTGTGAAAAATCAAACTACTTCCATTCTAGGGTAAGTTTTGTGGTAAAACATAAGCTCTTTGCTGCAAGCAGGAACTCTTCAACTGAATCCCTAATTTCTCCGGAAATCTAGCCCTGCTGCATAGCTTCCACGGAATCCAATATCTGTCTTCTTACACAGGGAGGTGGGATAACAAACTCAGCAGTTTTGTGTAAGTGCTGGCAATAACCTCTGTCCTAGAATGAGCAGCCAAAGAACTGACTCTTATTGCTGTGCTTCAGGCATCAGATTTCTTAAAAAACACAAACACATACATGTGGGATTTTTTTCAATAAAGACTTGAATATTTAGCACTCAACTCCATGAACTGTAATGCAAGTTTAACTGTTGTATTTGTTTTGTGGGAACTAGTTCAGTGGGTTGGATTTGTTCCTATTGTTTGTAAAAGTAACAGAAATAATATAACTCAAAATTATTCTCTTATAAAAAGAACAAGTAAAACCAAAACACAGATGCTGAATGGGGTGATGTTGAGGTGATGAATTAATGCTATTGAAGTGCTTTAGGATCCCATCCACAAATTCAGGATTCTAAACTGTGCTCAAGGCAGTGCACAAATGCAACTTCAGATTGCGCCAAGTTGCCTTGTGAGGCACAGACTGCTGTTGGCTTGGTGTTCCTGCTATAAATTACTAGCATTGGAAACCAAAAAGCTGAATGCTGAAGTCAGAGCACATTTTACAAGTGTCAGGAAAATGAAGAGAGAATCAAGTTAGTCCAAGCTTTGTTCTCCATTTGAGGCAGCCCTGCCTCAATTTCCAGGGTGTATCACAAGTTGTTATCTCAGTGGTATCACACAATCAGATATGTGTGACACTGGCTGACTGCAGGAAAAAGCCAAGGACTGGCTCCTGCCGGTCTTCCGGAGGGGACGAACTATTCTCCTGCTTTCACTGCCCACTAGTTTCCCTTGCATTCCTTTTCCCCTTCCTCCCCAGCCAACAGAGCTGCCCCAGCCTGCGGTGAAGCCACAATCCCATGTTTGTGGGACCACAGCCAGTTGCCTTGGAAATGACAACTGAGCTGCAGAATCAGGCAGCAGGAAGGACGAAGCGTCTGGGGGTTAGCGCCACGTGCTTCTGCCTGTGTGACTGCACAGGAGGATGAAAATGCAGGGTCTCTGCATGGCTGAGCAGTGAGAAGGGACGTGGAGGAGGCCTCCATAGGCTTCTGGTTGAACTTCCCAGGCACCAGGCACAAAGTGTAAGGCTCCTTCCCTGCCCCTCAAAGCCCTGTTGCCTCTGCAGATGCCCAGTATTGCGGCTCTCCAGTACCTGTTCACACATCACCAGCCCTCCATGAACATCCTGGCCACAGGATGTCTGTGGGGTGGAGGGTGTTGTCTGTGACCTACAGAGAAACTGTCTTTTTACTTCGTGATAGTAAAGTGAACATAGCAATCCACTCTGGCTAAACAAATAGCATGACAGCTCTCAAAGAAAACTGCAGGACACTTCACAAGGGTAGAGTCCACACTGGCTATTACTGATGAAAACCTGCACTGAGTTAAATAACTCTTGTTAAAAATGGTCTCTGCAAATAGCCCAGATCAGCACTGAATCTGGTCCCCCAGTGTCGTTCCTCCAAATCTCAAGTGTTGTGCAACAACTCTTGCTGCAGCAGAACTTAGTAGCAGGGAAAGGGACCTCCTGCTTTGAGCAAAGAACACCTGAAGAGCACATCTCTTGTTCCCCAGGAAGCCCACCAGCCCACAGAGGTAGTCCCCCATAGCCGCAGCCTCCACAGCCTTCCCCCGGCCCCTACTCTAATGACTGTCACTCTCTGTCCCTAAATCCACTGGCAAAGCTCAAACTCCCACTGACAGAACAAAGGCACAGCTCCCAACTGCTCTGAGCTATAGCCTCACTATCACTTCAATGCACCCCAATATACAGCCCAGTTTGGTCCTTCAAATAGACTCTGGGATAAAACAAAGTGAGGTTGGACGATGTGCCTGGGTCTGTATTATGCTGTCCAGCTGCATGACACCACGTGTTATCACCAGGCATTTATTCACTGCAGTTGTCTCCCTGTAGAAATGTTGGTGCTTTAACTGTAATTAATGTCATTATAGGAAAAAAACCCAAAAAACCAAACAATAAAAACCCCAAACAAACAAACAAAAAAAGTGTATTGGTCTGTTGTACTTCCAAGAAACCGTTCACTGCAAAAATTAGAAGATGGACCTCCGTCTGTTACCCTGGGCGCAAGCCTCTCACTTTCAGCTTGTCTAATAAACAAGTTGCTTGGCCAAGAGTAGATGACTTGAGCTCTCTCTCTGTTTCTTAATCTGTGAAATTATTCAAAGTTCAATCTGCCTTGACAAAAGTGCCTTTGTGTGCCCCAAGTCTGCAGAGTCCAACACAGGCAAAGTCCCCATGGCCATGCAGGCACTGGAGCTCAGCGTGCACAATTCATTTCCCATTGGACTGTCCTGTTCTGGGACACCCCAAAGCTTGAAAGCTGCAGTACCAAGTCATAAAATTCCTTCTAGCCACGCACACACAAAAATACATGTATGAAGTTGCCCACCCTCTTAGGCAAGATGTGCAGATAAAACGGATTTGGTTCCTGATGCTTATCAGCTGAAGGCCTCAGAGGAAGAAATCTAGAGGCAGAAATCATCAGGAAGAGAGGAGCTGCTGAAGGAAATCCTCAGCTACAAAACACCAGAGATAAGGGTCTACATAAGACCTTAAAAGGGAAGAAGACTTTTTAAAATTTTTGGCACAGCTAATAAAGAAAAGCTCACAGCAAAGTGTGCAGACAGGCTGTCAGGAGCTTCAGCTTCTTTTCCAACAAGCAGCAGCATTAAATTGTTAATGCAGTGGTCAGTTCTGCAGCTGCTACTTAAACCACGCGGACAAGGTTGGTACTGACAGGAATAATGTCAATTTTGTTCCCGACTCTGTAAAACTGCTGTAACGGAGCAAAGCTCAAGAACATGAACTGAGAAGCATGCCAGTAAGAAACCAAAAAGCAGAGGCTGAAGAAATTAAAGTGCAATGAAGAAAGCTCAAAATAAGCATTGCCTAACTAGACATTCCTACACAAGACAGTGGACACTTAGGACAGCCTGATGCTTCTCCCCAAAACCAAGACAGGCCAAGTCATCACAGTTCCGTGCCATGCTTCCACTAGGCTCAAGCTGGTGAGGTTAGGCCTCCAGATCACAGATGTCTGCCATTTATCAGGGTTTGTACTCCAGACCCAAGTGGAGGTTTCTGCAGAACCCCAAGACAACCATTCCATCTCTTTGTGCTAAGATGCAGGTGATTTTTCATTCCATCTTCAAAAATGGGGGGCAGGGGTTGCCCCTGTTCAAGGTGGAAAAAGTGACCTTAAGATGGCTATTAAAAAGTTCAGCCCCTAACTAACTTATTGACCAACAGCAGCGAATGGCCTTACTTGCCTGATACAAAAATGAGCCACGGGACCACTGAAATCCCAACCATGACATTCCCTCAATACTCTTAACTTTATCATCTTCTTGCCCAACTGCTAGTGCAAATAGGACCAGAACCAGCACAGCAAGCCATCTCACCCTCCAGCAGAAGGACTACGCTGTGGAGCTGGATGGATTAGTTTATCACTTTCACTTTGGTGTAAATTGAGAAACCTTGTGCCTGGTGACACCTTCAACACTGCCGCTTCCAGATCAGTGTGCCGTCCCCCCACTGCTGGTGTGGTACTTCTGGTTTGTGTCCGTGAGAGATAATGATCTGCCTGGTTCAGAGCAACAGCTCCAAAATCCCTACTGTTTTGGTTTTTTTTTCCCGTGTTCGGTGGCTCGGGAGTAGGTATTCTTTCATACAAGTATAAAAGAGCTACTGCAGCAACCCGAGCCAGCGGCTCTGACTCCCCCGGTGCCGCGGTCAGACCGCCGACATCCCGCTCGGCGGGCGGAGCTCCGCGCACCGGGGACGGCCGCGACGCTGCCTTGCCGCGGGGAGCCGGGCCGGAGGAGCCACGGCCGCACCACCAGCGGCTCCTCCAGGGCCAGCCCCGGGGACGAGCGGCAGCGGGACCCCCCCCCGCGGCCCCGCACCGCCCCCCGAGA